>VZTY01003293.1:129885-244145 GCA_013400935.1 Turnix velox
GGCTGGAGCAACTGCCCTATGAAGACAGGCTGAAGGAGTTGGGGTTGTTCAGCCTGGAGAAGAGAAGGCTCAGGGGGGACCTTATAGTAACTTATCGGTACCTGAGGGGGTCCTACAGAAAGGCAGGGCTAGGACTTTTTAATAAGATATGTGATGGCAGGGCTAGAAATAATGGATGTAAATTGGAAGGGGGTAGATTCAGGCTATATATAAGAAAGAAATTCTTTACAGTGAGAGTGGTGAAACACTGGAACAGGTTGCCCAGAGAGGTTGTGGACACCCCCTCTCTGGAGGTGTTTAAGGCCAGGCTGGACAAGGCACTGAGCAGCCTGATCTAGTTGGAGGTGTCCCTGCCTATGGGAGGGGGTTTGGAACTCGGTGATCTTTAAGGTCCCTTCCAACCCAAACTATTCTATGATTCTATGATTCTGTGAGTTTTGGTAATTGCAAAGACATAATTTAAAAGTGCTGGCTCTCATGTCACTTGAATGTTAGTCTTTCCATAGATGGTTGCATAAAATAGCAGTCACTGCAAGTTTAGTATGTAGATTATAGTATTTCTACCCAACTATTTTAGAGAGAAACCATAAACATGTCAAACCTTGTGGTGTTCTCTGAATTCAGTTTCCTTTTCTAATCGCCTTGAAAATCAATATTGAAATTTGGTGTGATCTTTCTTGCACTCTCTGTGTGGGCTATTCACCTTCAAAACCAGCTGTTCACACACTGGGTTGGTCCCAGCTGTTGAAACCTTGGTAACCTTTGCTTGTCCAATTCCATGTGTGAAGCAGAGAGTCATAACTTTAAAGAGTTCATGAGAGTTAGTAACCCTTCACAGCAGCATTTCGTAGAACTGTGATTTAATCCTGTCAGATGCTAAGAGGTTTCAGCTCTCCTGAGTCAGTAATCCAAATATCCCAGTATTTCAGTATCATGGAGTGCACTGAAATTGAGAAATCACATCGCTCACTCACTTATGATAAAGCTCATTAAAATCACTGCCTCATTAAAGTACAAAAGTGAGACATAATTAAAAGATAATGGGTCAGAGGAAGTCAGAATCCAGGAAGAACTCTGACCAAGTTATTTTCCTCACCCAAGCTTTTTCTGGTTAGAATTTATTAATAATAAAAGGAAAATTAATCATTAAGATTAACTCCCAGGACTTGAGTGTTATATTATTAACTAGTATAATCTACTGTTAGGATTTACCTGGTGACTTTTGAGTTAAACCTTGAGCCATCTACTGAAAAGCAAATTTAAGGCTACATGCTAAGAAAGAACTTTCTCATTAAAATATAATCAAGGTTTGTTAGCGCAACAAGGAAAGAACCAACCATGCACTGAATTAAGCTGACCTCTGCTCAAAGTGGGAACTGAAGGTACCAGGCAACTATGGAGAGTTCATCAGCTTCCCATTTCAGAGGGTTTAAGCCCTGCATGGACTTCTTTTGGGAAACAAAAACTACATCTGTTGACTGTATGTGATAAGAGGAGCTGCTGACCATGATTTGCAAGGATGATAATGTGTAACCTATGTAGTAGTTTTTCTTCCTTAAGTAATGAGCCTCGTTACCCTTCTCCATTTATCTCAGGAGTGCAAAAAGTATTTTAAGTGAGCAGGTTAGGCTGATTTTTAAGTAAAAAGAAGGGATGTGCAGCCATGTATTTGTACGGGAAAGGGAAAGTTGAGTGATCCCTCCAGTGCCCCATTCAGTACCTTACTACTGGTTCTTTGCTGTGGAAGTACCCTAAGCTGCCCAGCCTCTCATTTAGATTGCTGTGTGTGAACATTTGGTAGATATGTGTTCTCAGATGTCAAGAGAGGGAGAAGAAAAGTAGCACATACATGAAGTGAACATGATTAAATTCACTATCATGATTTGTAATCTTCTCCTGAAAGAACAAATGTGCACATTAACACCTAAAAAATTCATAGTCATTTCAGAAAATTGCAATATAAAATCACTGTATAATTTTGAAAACGTAAGAGAATTCCTGTAGATATTCTACAAGTAGAGAAAAAGAAAAAGGAGGCCAAAGGGAGCACTTCAGTATGTCTGCTACTTTATTAGTAAAATTAATCCCAGTGTGTGACTACTCACACACAGTTCCACCTGTGATTAGGATCTGGGCTTTAAATCCTAGAATAAATTATTTGTTTAGCATTGATGTTAATCTTAATTTGGTAACTTGCTATGAACTGATTTAGTGGTGTGTGAAATGGGTAACATTAAAAATTTGGGGCTAGGTATAATAAGTTCCTATCTCAGAAAAGGGAATCGCATGCAACAGATAAGATAGAGGCTAATGCTCGTTCCAGTACTTGGAAATGTGTTCTTCTATTAAGTGTGAAAGTGGACTGGAATACTCTTGAAATTTCACTCTGCACAAGCTGACCAGCTCAAGAACATCTACTGGGGTTGTCATCTGCATATTCTTTCAGGATAAGGAGTTACTGTCATCTCTGAGTCTCCTGTACAATAAACCAATGGCGGAAGTCCTTATTTAGGAAAGTACAGCCCATTCAACCTTTAGTCTCGGAAGGTGTGCAATATATTACAAGCTGCTGAATCTGGAAAAAGGAATTCATGATTCACTGGGACAGAGACAATGAGCTGCAGAAGAGAGATTAGAATAATGAAGAAAAATACTACTGGTGTGACTTTAGTGTTTTTTTAAT
Source organism: Turnix velox (assembly GCA_013400935.1). Taxonomy (NCBI): domain Eukaryota; kingdom Metazoa; phylum Chordata; class Aves; order Charadriiformes; family Turnicidae; genus Turnix; species Turnix velox. The sequence goes on from VZTY01003293.1 coordinate 132,569, forward strand.
ATTGTGTACTGTGAAGTCATACTCTGTCTCTCCAGTCATGCCATGTGCAAAGCTTTCATCAGTATTTTGAATTAGAATGAGTATTTTCAAATAGAGTTTTACTGCAGTTTTTAGAATCTAATGATCTTTCTGTACACAGACAACACATGAAAAACAGGCAGTAAATACCTAAGAGGTAAGAAAGGAAGACAAAACAGGGTAAGAAGACTAACATGAAAAAGATTATGGAAAGCCAAATAGAAACAGTAAAGAGGATGAAGCTAAGAAGCAAAACATAATATTTTAGCTTCTGGCATTAGCTTTCTGGCAGAGTGATCTCTACCTTTTTCTGTCTCTCCAGTGCTGCTTCCACTTGTGCTCTCCTGTTTTAAGTTTACTTTTTTCTGCTATTTCTTCTTATCTTTGCTCTTCTAGCATTATTTTTCAGCAGAGGGAGAGCAGCCTCCCTTCCAGGACTTTCAGTGGGTAAGACTGGAGTCCTACCTGCAATTTGCTGAGTTTCTGCACGGAGAAAGAACCTGAAAGTGTGAGAGGATGAATCTCAGGGTCTTCCTTGAACAGAAACAGTACACCATTTCCTCAGTTTGTGTACTGAGGCCTCTGTGGTAGTTCTGCACCTACAGCTGTAGAATTTGTGTCTGGGGCTCTTACCCATGAAATTTGCTGGATTTATTCTCAATTTTTACTTAATCGGTGTTTTATTTTCTCATTTTCCACTCATTTTGAGGTCCTTCCTTCCCTCCCAGCTTAAAAGATTTATCCAGTCCGCAATTGCAAGGCTGAGTTCCAACCCTTTTGCCTAGTTCCTCCTCTTTCACTGCTATGCTTTTTATCTTCATGGACCAATATAAAACTAATGTTACCCTGACAGCGTGGTGTTCATTTTTGCAACATCTTCATGATTACCGTTCTGGATAGAGGTTCCATCTTGCTCTTAAATTGCTCAGTAAGGCACAACAAGCTGCTTGACACAGTGAGATAACCAGTATAGCACGGTGGTCTCCATGTTTCCAGGAAGCATTTTTTTTGCATGTTGACAAAAATTCAGGGCTTCTGAACCTGATAGCACCTCAGAAATGGCATGGTCAAAGGGATGAATGCCTTAACTGCTGGATACATGAAGATTCATTCAGGCAGGAAAAAGATTATGAGGAAAAAATGAAATATAAATACAGAGCCAAAAAAGGTTAAAACATTTTATTAAAAGTAAATCCTCCTTTCTGGCTTTTTACTGAAGTAACTCAGTGCTGTTAGCATTTTTTTCCTTCTTTCTTTCTTTCTTTTAATTTTTAATTTTAGAGATGAAAGTCTCCATTGTCAAAATGCCAGAACTACAGGAAGCAAAACAGAGGGCTGGAGGCACAGGAGCTGATAAGAATGGAGCACACATCTTCCAAGGATAGACAATTTTTTTCCCTGTTTTTTAAAAAATAATTTTCTTCTTTTGCCCTTTAGCCCAAGTTATAGTCGCTGCTTCCAAAACTTAAAGTAGAAATTCCACCCACCTCCACAGCTTTTCAGAATCTTTTGATTAATTTCCTGGAGTTTTCCTGTGGAATTCAGTACAAAAGAGCTTTCTCTCTTCAGGATGAAGAGAGTGCAAAGAGGAAAACCATTTATCATTTGTGTACATATTTTTTTACATGGAAAGATAAATGGTCAAAATATATTGATCCCTTGAAAAGATAAGGCTTCTGAGTAAATATTTAGCTATCATTCTGTTTGGTGTGTTCTAGCAGCATCAGCATCATTTTCTCTTTAATAGTTAAAATAAAAGCTTCTGGACACTCAGAAACAAGCTGGGTTGTGAAGCATGGTGGAAGGATCTGCCTGTCTGAGGGAGCTTCTTATAAAGGTCAGTGGAATTACAATCCAACCACTTCCCTGAAATAAATAGAAGTAAATGAGGTAACCCACTCTCCTCTGCCAGTCTTTATTGTGAGTCAATCTTGGAGGGCTCCTGGAAATTTTTAGAGGAGGCTTTTCCTTAAGCCTCTCTGAAGGAGAAGAGGCAGCTTCTGGTGACCTGGATAGGAAATTAGTGTGAGGCCTCTGGTGTTCCCAGAGCAGAAAACAAAGGCTGGCATTTGCCAGAGAGATGTCCAGCACTGGTTTCCAAGATGTTCTGCCAGGACCCAAAGTGCAGCTGTAAAGAGTGTTGGATGAAAGTCTATAAGAGCAGGCAAATACAGACTGATCCTTTGCTTCAGTAACCTTGTGGTGGCTCAAAATTAATGCTGCAGGTCTTGCTGCATCTGGTCCACAAAGTCCTCGCTAGCACAAAGCTGGGTACATCTCTGCCCTGAAGACCTGAGCATCATGGAGATGTTTCTAATCACTCATAGAGGGGCTGATAGAAGCCTAGATGCAGTTAGGAAGGCTACCAAGGTGGGAGAAATTGGGTAACAAAGCGGAAGGAAGGAAAGTGCTAGAAGTGCATGGGTACTGGGCTGCGGACAAGCTGAATAAGGTAAGAGTTTTTGGTTTTAGCTTCCTAGCTTCCAACTGAGGATGTCCCTAAATTGACACCAAGATGCTGCTGTCCCATCCCTGGGCTAAACCACATCTTTGGAGCTGAGCTCATGCAAACTGTACCCACAGCACCTTGAGCTGAAACACAAAGCTAAAACACAACACTCCTGCTTTCCTGCTAAACATTCATCTGACCTCAGGTAAACCCAAGAGAGCATTAAGGCAAGAAATGGAAACACAAGGCCATCACTCTCCCCCTGCCTAACGAGGTAGGGGGCCACCCAACGGCCTTTCTCTCCCCACCATAGCCCCTTGGAAATGCAACTCATCAGTAGCGCATCCTGCAGAGAAGACACCATGAGGAGCATCTCTCATGCCCCACAAGGGGCCTTATAGTGGTGTTAAATAGGAGAGTGGGCAGAGGGGGCTGCTTTGGAACAGCTGGGGAGGGAAGGAATCTCCAGTGGAGCCCAGGGGTGTGGGATGTGGGGGATAATGGGCTGGAGAAGGTGTGAGTCAGAGGCAGTAGATGGGGGAAAGAGGGGAATGTGGAGCATGCCTAGAGGCAAAGTGGGGGGAAAAATGGAAGAACTTAGGTGTTCACCGTGAGGGTGGTTGGACACCAGAAAAGGTTTCCCAGAGAGGTGGTAGAGGCCCCATCCCTGGGGATATCCAAGTCCAGGCTTGCTGAGACTCTGAGCAAACTTCTCTGTCCCTACCCATGGCAGGGGGGTTGGAACTAGATGATCTTTGAGGTCCCTTCTAACCCAAACCATTCTATGATTCTGATAACAGATCCCACATGCTTGCTTCCAGGAAGCCAATGTGAGCAGAGAGAAACTTGTCTAACAAGAAGATCATTCATAGTAGCCATCAACATCAGGAATGACACCTGACTGCTTCATGCTCATTACAGAGAAATCTAGAAATGTTTAGAAGTTTGCCCCATAGATCAGTATCAAGAAATAAATAAGTTGTATTTATTTTTACCTATCTTCAGGAAAAATTGGATACTTTCTTTGCTACTGTAGAGCAAAATCCCCAAAATCTATATGAGAGGATAACTGAAGGATCAACAGAATATCTCAGCCATGAAATACAACAATCTTAGAAGACACCTCCAGTTGAGTAGAAAGATTTGCTTGGGAAACAAACAAAAAAGACAACCTTAAGCAATCAAATCTCCCACAAGGAGGCCTTTTCACTTCCCATCTTCTCCAAGAATTGTGATGTGAAATTTTTGTAATGACAATAGCTGCAAAAGACAGGGACTGAGGCAGAGAACATGCGCTTGTTAGTTACTGTGGTTCCAGCAGCTGTGAGGAAGATAGTGACTTACAAAACAGCACCCAGCATAGTACCTGTGCCATAAGAATCTCAGGGAGGAAGGCAAAGATAATTCCTCAAAATACAGGTATTGACAATAAATGCACTTGCCAGCAACTTGTGTATGAATGTCTGTCATTTGCATAAACACTGTTCATACAATTCACTGACTAAAGCAAAATTCATTGGGTTGTACTTCTGTAGGTTTAAAGCATCATGAAACCAGGATGCTTTAATTTCACTTAATTCTGGACATCACATGTTTGTTCTCAGATATTGCCCTTTCTTCTGAATATTATAGATTTTAACAGAAAAATAATACTGAGTTACAGTTTTCATTAAAGCAGATTTAGAATATGACAACTTTGACTTTTGAAAGTAGATTGCTTTAGGCACCTCTGGACTTTGGTCTAAATATAGATCACCCATGCAGTATGCTTGTCATCTTAGCCCAGACATGTCATACACAAGGGTTGGTTGCTTTTGGGTTTGTTTGTTAGTTTGTTTGTTTGTTTCTGCCTAGATATAAGCGAACCTTAATGTATAAAGTGCTTAAGCCCTTCTTTCCCATATGGCTCATAAAATGTCAAGACTGCCATTTTCTTCTCCTGAAGTGATTTTGAGGTAATTTCCATTTTCAATTTCCAGGGAAGTAGAAGGAACATCCTGACATTGCTTTTTTTGTGTCAGAAAAAGGATCTGTAAGAGACTGACTCATAAGTACCAGATATTATGGCAAATGTGGTATTCTCTGTGGCTCAAATGGGAGTGTTCAGTACCACCACAGTCCTGTTAGATCTTTAAACAAATGTGCTCATCTATCTCTAATTAGGAAACACAACTTTGCTGTGCTGTTCCCAGCGATATTGGGCAAGATCAACAAAAACTGCCTCTTTAAAATCTGCTTCCTTAGAATGTTTCAATTCAGTGATTTTATGTCCATTTCTTAAACATTGGTTCATAGTGTGTATAGTCTGCATTCATGAATAAATCAGCTTTGTATCTTTAAGGGTTGCATGTTTCCTTTGAGACTGACACTAATTTCAGCAGGGCCCTGAGCAAGAATGACTTGGGTGCTGCAAGCCTCCATGGGGCTCCCTCCTCAATAGTGCCATGGAGAGAACATATTTGAACATCTTTGACAAGCCCTAAACTTTCTTCCCACCCTCAGCTGCCTATGACTTTGCCTCCCCCCCAGGCTGTGGTTGCCCCATCTTTCCATTTTTGAGGCTTTATGGGCTTTGATGCTGTTACAGATAGTGCTGGAAGCCAGGAGCAGGGGAAGGACATGGTAAGGAGGAGGATGTCTTTGAAAATAAGTGGCAAGCTAGGGAATTCAGTCATTTGCCATGGCCTGCCAGTATCAGTTCAGTGTACAGTGTGGATGGGGAGCTGTGGACTGAAAGGACAGATAGACTCGCTTGTGGAGCTCCGTGGGTGAATAGACTGTGTACTACAGTTAAAGTTTCTTATTCCATTTAGTCTTACCAAGGAATCTTTGTCAGTTCCTGAAAACTTTTTTCACAACATATGGGGTACCCTTTTCATATGTGATATGAGAGAATCTGGCAGGCACTGACAACTTCTTCAAAAAGAAATCATGAGCTTGAATGCAGAAGAATGGATTGATGTCCTAAACACTACAAGCTGTGAGAACGGGCTGGTGAGACTCATTCTCACTTTTGATGTGAAAGAAATTAACTATTTGGATCTCCTGGATCTCCAGGAATCTACATTCACATGCAGATGACACACAATGCCGACAGCTCTATTTGGTAATTCAGATCATCTTGTAGGTTTTGTCTTTCCAGCCCATCTGTCAAAAAGATAGAAAACCCACACATCCAAGATGGTGAAGTTACATGAAGCAGTTGAAGCTTTAGAAAAGAATGAGTCAAGTCTGTGCTACCTGGTGATTCTGATCTCCTCTCTAACCATTTCTTTCACCTTGCAAACTTTCCTCACTGATGCTCTTTCATCAGTCTTGTCCTTGTTCTGCATTTGAAGATCAGCTGAGATATCCTTAGCAAATCTATCTGCCGGATCTATATTAACTGTTCTATTTCCAGCCTACAGGCATTTTTCTTGTTAGACAGCTGAAGAGCAGCTTCTGAATCTAGACTGTCTCTTCAAAGTTCACCATGCACATCTCAACTGCAAATGAGAGAGAAGGATATGAGAAAATGAAGCTATTGTCAGAAACTGAAACAACTGCAAAAATGGGTCACGAGACTATTCCACAGCAGAAGCTCTAAACCTAGGAAATGGGTCAAATTGTAAATTACCCCACAACTCTCAGCATCTACCTGGGACAATCGCCCATCTGCACACTGATTTCAAAATCCTATCAACATGCCATTTTATAGATTTTAAGTTAACTCTACTTATCTGAAGTCCTGTGTAATAGAAGCCTGAGGACTCAACTAAAGAAAAAATCCTTCTTTAGACTCCACATTACCTTAAATAGAGCAAAACTTTTTTTTTTTTAATAATTTTTCCAGTGAGGGAGAGTGCATTATAAGCCACATGTGTTGAACCTTAGTAATTGTCCCCATTGTTACAACACTTTTCTGTTCTGAATTCATCAGACTTCAACTTCCATCATCTAGTTCTTGTCTGAAGCATTTTGTGTCTGATTTGAGTGCCCTCTGTTACCAATTTTCAGCTCCTCACTTAGATTATCCAGCTCCCTCTGCATGCATGTTGCATATTGTTTGCATGTGTCAGTACATAGAAAGTAAGATTTATGGACTTAATAAAAATAATAAATATTTTAAGATCAATTAATACAATATTACAGAATGGATGTGTTTTTTCAGAGTGGACATTAACACTACTGAACCATGAAGGTCAGATTTTGTTCCCTGCCTGCAGTTTGTATTGTGATTGCTACTATGTAAGGCAACATGAAATTCTTTCTCCCAACTTCAAAAATGAGGTTGTTTTAATTCTTGAGAAAAATTACATATGAAAAAAACAAAATCAAAAACCATCAACTCAAAAAAGCTCATTAAATTTGCCTGAGAGATTACATTTCACCATTCATAGCAGAAAATAAATATGTAACTCAGAAAGTAATAATAGAGACAAATCTTTCCTCCCAGGGCTAATAGCCATTTATTTCTGAGCATAACCTCATTTATTTTTGTAACCCTTTCCTCAGTTTCAAAAGAAACGTGGTATTGCAGCTAATTTCATCCTGATATCAAAGCTAACTTATCTTGCCCTTACATGTAGCATCAGGTAGCTCAGAAAGACTTGTTTTATTTGGATGGAGCTATGGTAAAAGTGCTTGTAATATTCTGCATGTGTACAAGGTGTTTTCCCTACAACTTGGAACCAAATTAATTCGTTCTGTGCTTCACATGTTTTTCAGGTCTGATCCTGTACCATTTTACTCAGTCAGAGATACTATGCTACTATTTCTAATGACAGCAGCACTGAAGGTTTGGGGCATTACATTAAAATACACCCATATGAGAGGAGAAGCACTTTGCAGCATCTGTCAGAGACCAGAACAGCTGTAGACATTATAAGGCACTGCAAACCCAAGCCCATTAGGAATATTCATGTAACTATCTTACGAGAACTGGATCTTCTGAAATGCCTTTGGATTCTTTTGGATGAAGTGAGATATGCTCAGATAAATGTGAGTGACTAGCATGGAATGTTTTTTTCTGGATTATTCCAAAATACTTCTGACAATGCAATGGTAAACCACAAAGTTAATTAATTCACTAGTCTGATGCTCAGGGCTGACCAGTGCAAACTATGATGCCCAGGTCAAAATTTTAATGAATTTTTCTTTGAATCAGTTTCCCCCATCAGTGAAATAAAATCCCTGGTTTTACAAAACAAATTTTTAATATCTATGTTATATGATGTTTAATATCTGTTTTTTGTGATACTTAATATATCACAGTCACACCACAAAGCTGTGGAGAGTAAAGGCATAAAATCTGAGATGTAAATGATCTAACTATATAATTGGATGATGCATGTTAAAAATTTCCATCCATTGAGAGGAAAACAAATCTATTCAAACAGCAGAGTGCCCATCAGAACATAAATCAGAATGCTGTGGGTTTCTTTCCATTGCTTTTGGGAAAATCCTTGTATAACACTGATGTAGTTTTAGATAAATAAAAAGTACCAGGATTCTTTAAAAACATTTTCTGTAGGCTTATAGAAACTAAGAACAATCAAAAGGGGCAGCAGCAAAAACAGTGGATATTTACCTTCCATATTTCCAGAAGCATTTTTTAATGCAGAAAAAAGAAGTGGGAGATTAAAAAAATAAATTAACATACCAACATTGCTTGCCAGGGTTTGTAGATGTGAATGAGACCAGACAAGGTACACTGCAGCCACTTCACTTGACTTCACACAACTGTGTCAGTGAGAAAGAACTTCACAGGGGCTATAATGATATGACCTTACTGAGACCTCTCTTCACGTCCAGGAGAAAGGTTAGTATCAGTGGGAATTAAGCTTGAAAGTATCCACAGATATACTAGGGAAATATGAACTTAAATATGAATTCAGATAAGGGATGTGAAGAAGATAAAGAAATGTGCATATTATATATCCATGGAAGAGGTAGGTATAGTGTGATTCTAAAATTAGAGAAGCATAGGATAAACATTAGAATATTGCATTTCAGAATGAAGAGGATCTTGAGGGCATTCTAATGAGAGCAGTGACTATGAAAGAAATAATTTCCATTTTTTGCATTATTAAATTTGTTCAATAACTAGAAGCTAGCCATACAAAAATTATATTTGGCTGATTAAGCTATCTTAGTACATATACAGCCATTCCAGTTCAGCTTCAGGCTATGGCTATCAAATCTCAAGGTGTTCTTTTCTCAAAAGTGTTTCAATCTTCTGGTGGGGTGACCATTCTGTCGAGGTCAATCAGCACCAAGCAGCACAGTTTGAAGCATAGCACAACACACTGGAGAGTGGTAATAGTGTGTTTATCATTGGGAAGACCATGTTTGAATAGTAATTGAAATTAGTGATATGAAGCTAAAATGTTTGGCACTACTTAGTAGAAAACATTTGGTACAGGAAAAATGTAACCCTTCAATTTTATGCAGTCACTTTCTAGGAATGTCACAGTTACATGCTGTTGTGGACACCAAACAGGTTCTCTCCACATTCTTTCATATTTTGTTTTGCTTGCTTCTGGGTTGTTGAACAACAGTGCAAAATTCTGCATGGAATATATCTTGTATCTTCCTGATACAGAGCTGGGGGAGCTGGAGTTTTAGTCATCAGGAGCAGTTGCCTCTCTGCCAAGTTTGGGTCCTGGCATAAATTAATCTTTTCTTTTTCTTTCCTTATCAAGGAAGAGACACAGTCACCTCTAGAGTACCTCTCCAGTGCCTTTTTTTTTAACGCTCATTTAAGGGGTTTTTTGTAGTTGTATCATCAGAGATTCAATAGATTAACAAGCATTAACTTCTCTTGTAGTGAACAGTCCACATTATGTCCAGCCTGACTCTGTGAGTATAGCACATCAGGAATTTTCAAACACGAGTTTGAAGGAAAATATTGTCTATTTTTGTTTAGGACAGAGGTATCTTGTGCTTCTTATGCTTCAAACATGTGTAAAATAGAGTTTAAAATGTTTCCAAATAGAGCTCTACTGCTGGCTTGGTAGTTGCTTGTGACACTAGAAAACGGCACTGCTTCCAGCACTCTATGGATGGCATACAGAAATATCTTACATTTGAAAAGGCAGCAGTTCCTCATGGAATTACATCTCCAAGACTAAAATTAATTTATCAATTGTCTTTGTGGGATAAAGCAGTTCTTAGCATAGGGCCATGATAAAATTGTACATTTTAAAACTAATGTTAGGTTTTCAATAGGCTAGTCTCGGAGTTTGATAGCACAGAATCTATTTAGTTGGATGTATTTTCTTCAGTAAAACTGCCAGTTTGTTCATTAGCCCTGCTTTCACAAACCATCAGTTGTTTGTTAAAACTTTATCTTTCTATTTTTGCATATAAACATTCTACCAAAGTTTGTGAAGACTGTTTTAAATCTCATCCTTGTTTTTCAGGCTAAGCATACTGCATCTAAAGTCTGAGGTGGGTTTTCTGGGACAAGTTATCTGGGACATTTCATTTCATTTCATTTAAACCTGCTCTTCCAATTTCATTGTCTTTGTACAATGCCATGTAAATACTTTGTAGCAGTTCTCTATGTGTAAGTAAACCACTCTGAGACATTTCCCTGTTATAATACCAATTTTATAAAAGATGTGTGATTTAGTCTATGTTCAGTTTTCAAATGTGCTCCAATTGTGGACTGTTACACACTTTCATCACTTCTGTGGACTGCTTCCACACATGGAGTTGCTACTGCTTCAGTGCAGCTGGTCATGCATGATTACAAGGAGATATAGCTATACATTCATCCTGTCTGAATCTTGATGTATCTGTCCTCTGCTGAAAATGAATACCAGGGCTTCATGACAATTCAAGTGTCACCACACTATGTTAACAAGGCCCTCATATCTGCATCAGGAGGGAATGTGTTGACACCTTGTTTACAACCACCCTCTGTGGACGTCAAGAGCTGACTCTTCCTTCACTCACATCTACTGTGCATTGATAGATTTCCACTGGGTTTACAGATACTTTTTCTTGGTAGCCATCTGAAAATGGAATCAGATTCAGAATTTACCTGTTCTGCTCATTCTGAAATTGAATGTTAGTTTAAGATCTTGGACTTGCAGAATGATTTTACTTTATACATAGTTGTTTTAAATGTAGTAAGTGTAAAGATAATAGCATAATTTGTTAAAAACCCATTTCAATTTATAATAAAGCATAAGCTTGATATTCTAGTGAATCAGTTATTTTTCATCCCTGCATAAAGTTAGCAGTTTTGTCCAGACATCAAATACAGGATAGGGATTTCAGTTTTAAGTATGTTATTTTTGGACTGAGACTTCAGAGAAATTCCCTTTTTTCGTCAGTGTTTAAATTCTGTACTATGCTTAAAATAATATTGTATGGGTTAAGTGTATCCAGAAGTAAGCACCAAAAAAACTGGTTCCTCAGTATCTCTGATGTCACAATCTGTCTTCATAAGCTTCAGCACCCACTTAGATAACCCCACAGTCTGATAACCAGCTACTTATGGTCTTTTACTACTTGTTTGATCCCAAGCAGGGTGGTGGTGCACACATAACTGCCAGAAATACCACACCCACTCCAATTTTGGAGTTTCCTCTTTCAGACATTGTGTTTGCCAGTCATTGAAATCTATGGCTTTATTGCTGCAGGTGTCATCCACTTATGTTGACTTTCCACATTCACTCTGCTCTTCTCACACCTTCTTCACTCTTCTTACACCTTCTTCACTCTTCTTTCTTCAGATCTGTTCTACTGTGCATTTTTTTTTACTCCTCTTTTTTTACCACAGCCATGGGTGTCATTGCTGCAGTATGGCTCTGAAGAGAAACTGTAACACTTCGCATTTCCTCTTTCCTCCCCTCAGGATTCACTTGATTCTTCTGATGAAAAGAAGTCAGGGAGAAGGGAAAGATAGGCAGCTGAACTGTAATCTCCAGTACCATGATTTCATCGGCCTCTGTATTTTCTGCTCTGTAATACCTCTGTTATCCTCATCTGACTCATATAAACCATGCCTGGTAATACCATCTTCCTTACGCATCTCTGCAACCCCATCATCCCCTGACTATGATCCCTACTGTGGGTTTCCCTGTCCTCTCATTCCATCACAATTTGCCTCTGTCTCTTGTTCCTTTCTCCTAGAGGCATAGTTGAGAGGAAATGAAGTCCATCAGCTTTTACTTTGGGCCAAAAAAAGTGATTTTCCATTTCTCTCTGAAAAGCCAGGAATGCTGAGAGAAGAATTTGCACATCTCTTGCTGCAGCCTCTTACTTCTTTCCCCAGCAGCTGCTACACTAAGCTCACCCCTGTGCCATGTCCTCTTCTAGCTTTGCTAAGCAGGGCTCCTCCTGCCTCTGGAGTTCACTGCAGCCCTTAGGAATCACAGCCAGCAATTCACTCATTGCTCAGGGGACTAAAAATGTCTGCTTACATATCAAAGTGTACATAAGCATATGTTCACATGTGTATGTGTATTCCCTTGTGTTCCTATGCATATCTACATGTAAATATATACACTCTCACATGGAAAAAGCTGACATCCTGGTTCTCTCATTTCCTTCTCAGGACATATTAGCATACTTGTTTGAAGTGCAGGCATGGCACACCAATCTTCTCTGCCTGTTTCAAATCTTCATTGGAGGAACATTACAGTTTTGCATGTGAGTATGTATGTTTGTACTGTAGAGACTTGGCTGTAGCTGATTTTTCCAAACCCTTTCCGTGTCATATGTCTCTCCCAGTCCTTACGTTCTATGAGATAGAGATTGACTTTTCACACCTGTTGACAGCCTAGAGAGCCTCCAAACTCTGCTGGTGCTGGCAAAACATCTTCTGAAAATAAAATATTCTTTATAACCTTCAAGAGGAATGAATGCAGATAGCTTCTGGAGTCCCAGACTTTTCAGAAGACTCACTGCTAGGTGGAAAAAAGCCCAGCTGAATGTATTACAAGTGTGTTAAAGGCAGCTTTAATATGTTGTGCTGTGGCCCACATACTATAATTTTTCACAGGCATTGCTGTGCTGTGGGAAAGGAGGAGGAATACAGAGGAGCGTTTCTTTTTGCGGAAGGCTGGCTGTTTCTCAGCAGCTCTGTCCTCTGGGCTGCTTGCTCACAAGCTTGACTCTTTGCCTGAGGCTAGCGAGAGGTGAGTCTCTTTCTCTTGCTTTTCTCAATTTCCCTCTCTCCCATCTCTCCAAATCCACTGAAGAGCTCCACCCCTGTATTTTCATGCTTCTTGCTGCAACGATAAACAGCACCTTGCTCACTGCCAAATCAAGTTATCTGCATAGGTATTTCAACCTAACTTTTCTGCCAAACCCAGTTTAATTCAGCCAGAATACTGGCAACTGTCTCTTCCTTTCCTTGGATTGCAGGAATGCTGTCTAAATAGTACTTTCTATTTCAGAAACAAGAAATGACTTAATGTTAGAAGCCTGGTCTCTGAAGGGAGGATCACACTGGGTGATCCATAAACCACTTATGTTTTACCCTTGGCTGCACAGTCTTGAGATTTGTTTCCACTTGATCTTAATCCACCAGCATCAACATTTCCTCATGAAATCCCTTGTGTAGCAACAATTGAGATCGCAATCACTATCTCTTTTGATTGGCCAAAATCCCAAAACAGACTAGGACTTGCCCAAGATGACTTATGTGAAGCCTGGACCAAGACTTATTCTCTACTAAAGGTAGAAGTTGTAAACTCATCATAGAATCATAGAATGGTTTGGGCTGGAAGACACCTTGAAGATCATCTAGTTCCAACCCCTCTGCCATGGGCAGAAATATCCCGCACTACATCAGGATGCTAAGAGCCTCATCCCACCCCAACCCTTTTCCAGCCCATTTTACCCCAACTCCCACACCCCTGGGCTCCTCTGGAGACTTCTCCCCTCCCCAGCTGTTCCAAATCAGCCCCCTCCACCCACTCTCCTATTTAACACCAGTGGGGAAAGGCAGCAGCCACTATTTGTCCCCCTGTGGGATGTTCCTCCTGGTGTCTTTGCTGCACCACACGCCATCCCACTGATGAGTTGCATTTTTCCAAGGGGCCATGTGAGAGGAGAAAGGCCGGGGGGACCTGCTGTCCCCCTGCCTGGTTAGTCTGGGGAGGGACTGGAAGGAGGCTGATGGCCTTGTGTTTCCTTTTCTTGCTTTAATGCTCTCTTTGGTTCACCTGAGGTCAGATGAATGTTAAGTAGGAAAGCAGGAGTGTTGTGTTTTAGCTTTGTATTTCAGCTCAAGGTGGTTTTGGTGCAGTTTGTGTGGGTTCAGCCCTGAGGATGTAGATTAACCCAGGGATGGGACAGCAGCAGCTCCATGATCTAATAACAAAGGCAGGGGAGAAAAGGGCTTTGTCTATTGTGGAGATCTTATCTTTGAAGTGCTTTCATGCCTTTATGCTCCAGAGCAGACATGGAATTTGTCATGAAAAACTGAAGTGAGGGTGAATCTCTGGTCTTCTGATTATAAGCCTGAGCTCCACCATCGTTGGTGCTGTTGCAACCAAGTCTACCGAAGTTGTGACTGTAGGACTACCTCAGACAGGTTTGAGTCTCCCCATTTCCACCCAAGTCTCCTTGCAGATACAAGCCTATTGTAACTGGTGATTTCATGCGTTTTCAGAAGAGCTCTGATGCATAAAATGACTCATTCCTGCTAGCTTCAAAGCAGCTACATCATCAGAAAAGTTGCTCCCTTGTGGCAATGAGAGTCTGTATGGTTGCAGTTTAACTGGAATGCAGTTCTGTTCTTTTAAAACAGAACAAACAGTGTAACAGGTGATGCTGTAGTTGAGCTCCAAAATAATCCACGCAGGGAGCAGAAACTTTTGTGTTTGAACACTTGCTGTTCAGACTTATATTGGATAGTACACCTTGGTCACACTTTTGAGATGCTAGAGTTCAGTTCCACTTCTCTTTTGTTACCTGCTCTTCTTAATCAGTTTGGTTTTGCTTTTGCATCTGCTGTCTCTATTTGAACAGGGCTGCCAGCCGTGGCTGCCCTTTGATCGAACTTTCCCTGCAAAGGTTCCTGTGACTCTGTTGCAGCTATCACACCAAGAGCCTAAACCAGGTGGCTGCTAGCCTCTCTTTTTTGTATCCAATCCATGTTGTGAATAATTAAAGGAAATCTCCTAATGAGACAGCTTGGGTGACCTGTCTGCCACTGCTTTTAAGGTTTTCAAGCAGTTGGGAGACATGTGTTGTGCCTATAGTTAACTTAGACAATCAGTTCATCTTTGTCATTTATCTACTGCTCTATGTTCCTCAGATGCTCTCCTTATTCAAGGTCATTTAAAAGCCCCAAGGGAGGTAGAAAATTACAGCTTCTCATGGGTGGTTTTAGTGCCTAGTTGGAAGGAGGGGATCCTAGTTATGAATAAGGCTTATGCTCTTATAATGCAAATAAGCCAGATAAAGCAGCACTGATGGTAATAAAGAACACTCTATTATCAGAAAGAGACAGTGGTGATAGCTGGGGGATATTTTGGATGCTTCTGCATTTAGGTATGGACAATCTGAAGATGCAAAATAATTGCATGTTAATAACACAAAGTCATGAAAGGAAATTAAGATGAAAACTCTAGAAAAACAATCTTTCCAGTAATCTTGATGGCCTGAAGAACTCGAGGGCAATAGACCACTCATAGCCTGATATACACAGCCATGTCCTGTCTTGTGGACAGGAAAGCACTATGAGTCCTCAGCAGGAGACCCTTGCCTTGGGGGAGGTCAGCAGAGACAATTCACAAAGGTTGCCAATGAAGAAGAAAAAGGATTAGCAGCTATAGCTAAGCATATGGACTTTCTCAGGATGCGAATACAGGAAATTTTAGGTGGGCTTGTTAGACCCTTACAGGCTGCTTGTGATGTAAGCTAGCAGTATGACCTCTTTTAAACTTGCTGTCTAGCCATATTGCACTCTGTCAACTCTTGAAGGTTGTTATATGGCTGCACTAAGTCAAGAAACTTCAAGTGTGAAGTTTAGCTTCAGGACAGCTATCTGAGGCTCGTAATTCAAATGAATTATGCATGGTTATATTTCAGATTTCAGCAGAAAACAATCAAAAGCCTGGCCCCTGTTGATTTTAGAGGCCTGGGTATTAGACTGTTGGATTACACTGCTGATGTTTTGGCAGTATGACAAAATTGAAGTGAAAATAAAAGATTGCTTGTTCAACTGACTGATATAATTAATACCAATGATGGGGGGGAGTGGGGGAAGAACAGCAATTCAAATTAGAATAGGAAAATAACAGGCTAGAAAGTAATTGGATAAACCAGATAAGTTCAGATTGCCTGTGCCTGTTGAAATCCACCCCAGAATAGTGAAGGAGTTGGCAGAGGCAGTCTTACAGCTGCTTTCAATTGTTCCTAAAGAATTGTGGCTGAGCATCCATGAGACTGAAAGGAGCAAGGCTAACACCTACTCAAAAGGGGCAGGCAAGCCACTGAATTGTCAAGCTGGAAAAAAACTAATAGGGTTCTTTGTGACCATCTCAAAGAACACAAAGTTGTGAGTAAGAGCCGAGGTGGGTTGGAGTAAATCTGATCTAATCTAGTCCAAACAACCTAATTTCACGTGATGAAAAGCGGTCAGATTACTGATGCTTCTGTCAGCTGAAGGAGGCAACATATGCCTGACCCACACCATTTGCGAAGCAAGCCTATGTCTTCAAATATATTAGATGATAGTCCCAGTTTTAAACTGTGCAGGAGGGGAAAAGTGTCACAGAACCGCTGTTAAGAACTTTTTTTATTTAGAGGGCTGAAGATTTTCCATCAGTTGGAACAAAGACAAAAGGAATAACTCGATCTCCACATGCACTATTACAAAGACAAGGAAATACTCTTAATTTGCAATGTACGCTCACACAAAAATGAGATTACACAGAACAAAGCTGTTTGATTTTAAGGGTAATTTAGTGTTGAACAACTGTGCAATTGCCATCATCTGAACTCTTCAAGAACCAATGAGACAAACACCTGCTAGGAATCACATGGTTATTCCTCATACTTCCATTTTTATTAAGTGTGGTTTTCTGTGATTTAGAAAGACTTGTGGTCCCTTCTAGTGCTAGTAAAGCAAACAAAACTTCCTCTATCCATGGAGTACTGTGTCGTGCAGTTTGGGGAACCTCTAACTGCTGGGAGCTGATACCCCAGGTAGTATTTCGTGGCCCTCTTTCCTAGGTTCAGCTCAGCTCTCAGTTCCAGCCAGTTCAACTTCTCAGGTTTTTTTTCTTTCAGCTTTGCAGTATCTAAATTTATTATACCTGGCTACCCCATGGCAAACACTGTGTTTAGGACCACTCCCTGGTGTTTGTTTTGCAATGAATGAGATAGAAGGAAGAGGGTTTCAATCTTCTGTAACACCCAGGGGATGCAGTGCACTATCAGATAAGCACCAGCCCCTCTGGATGTACTGGTATTCTCCATCCACATTCAGCAGCTGTTTCTTTATAAAGCTTTGCTGCTGGCAGGACAAGGCAGCTCTTGTTTCCACCAAGGGCTCTGTGCCCAGCACCTTCAGCATCACCACCTTTAGGCGACTTGCTGTGCCAGGCAGTTAATGAACAACTAACTAGTCTGTAAAAAATACAGCCAAGGCAGTTGTAGAGATTGAGCTGGCAATTTTTTTTACTTTGATACTTATTTCCCTCCCCAGTTTTAAACTGCTGCCTCAAGGTTAGTGTGTTGTATTTTTATGGAGCAACCAGCTGAGCTGGAGGAAGAAACTCAGACTGGGAAGATACAAGCCTCTGGGGGACAAGCACGAGAGAAATGTGTGTGGCAAAAAGCTTGACCTTTTGCATCGATCTTCTATTTTGCTGGGTAAATCTGTGTAAAATCAAACCCACTCTACTAGATTAGCTGGAAATGGTCTCTAGAGATGAAGTGGTTGAGTGTCCCTCAGCTGAGAGCCATGCAACTTTCCTACTGATTTCAACTGGAAATCAGTTTGTAAAACAAGTAATCCTTTTTAAATTAGTCCTTGCAGATTGGTCTTCCAGCAGAAAATAATAGAAGCAAGAGTAATCCACACAGACCAGCAAATATTCCTGCAGAGCCTGGTGGAATTTCCATTAAAGGGATGACAACTGTCCTGTATTAGCAACTGCTGTCTTTGGCAGGGAGAAGCTAAATATACCAGTACAGCCGTATCAATTGCCAAACAATTTTAAAATAGGAGTTAGTGACTGTAGTTTTGGTGAGAAGTGATGCTAAGGCAGCTGGATAGAAGTGCTTTACAGAAGGGAAACTGAAAACATGATGCAGGTTGTGACAAGGGAGGAACTTGAAGGAGGCACTTCCAATCAGCAGTGGGTTAAAGTAATGACTTGCAGGGAGGTGGGAGATGCCAAGGAGGGCATTGATTTTCCATTGCTTGAGGTGTACCTGCCAAAGGACAGCCTCAGTAACCCCTCCTGGCCCTTACATATTCCCAGGTAATGCTAAACTTTCCCCTTTGCACTATTTCACCTTCTGAGATATCATTCTTTTCATTTTCTTTTAAATTGCTTTTGAAAAGGTTTCTCTGAAGGGTGCTCAATCTATCAGTGTCATTTATGTTATCTACAGGGAAAACCAAAGTGCAAGCAGCAGCTTCTACTCATGACATGCTCCTCTCTTTAGGCCTTCCAATGATGGCCTCTACAGTACATGTGTTGAAATCAGAAATACTAATACATTGGGATGACACTGTTCTTCTAATTAGTGCAAATTATGTTCCATGTCTTTCATAGTATCTCCTCTAAGACAGCATATGTGATCAGCTATAGTAATAAAATTGTTCACTCTCTCCCCTTCATTCTCTTTCACCTCATGTTACGCTTAAAGCTGGTTTTATTCATGGCTGAAGCCCCTTCCATTTAGCACTGTCACATTTACTGAGTACCTGGGAGTACACCTTGATCATGTTCTCTCCCAGGAACCAAGTAAATGTGCTTTAGCCATATTCTTATTAAAGACAAGGAATAGTACACTACCCTCAACCCAGTTAAGACTGACTATTGAGTTTATTCAGGGTGCCACATCTCAAATATTGTTTCTCTGAATGATCTGACTGATGATGAGCAGATCAGGTTGAAAGTAAAAGCAATGTAAGCAATTTTATTAGGCCTTGTGCTCTGGAGAGAGCTTGAAGCCCTGCCCTAATTTGGGATTCCATGAGGGGAGCTTGATCTTTCCGGCTGAGACTCTGAATCTGACTGAGCTCCATCACTCCTGGCAGCCCGGAGCTTTGCTCTACCTTGGGGTCCTGCAAACTCTGTGATAGACCCTGAATAAAATGAGAATTGGCTTAACACTGCCAAGTGTCATGGGTAATATTAAATTGTCATGTAACTCTGCAGAAGGCTGAGAGAGAAAATAAGCAGGTCTGGAATGGATGCCATTCCAGCTGCTCATTGAAAAGTGTTTCATAACACTTTCCTCAACACTGTGTAAATATTATATCCTCCTGCCAGTAACCTTTAGAGGGAGCTAAATATTCTTATGCCTAAATGAGTAAAATTGGGTCACAAAGGAGGCACACGTCTGAGGGGGAGTGAAAGCATGCTGGAGAATTCTGTAATCTTCCTCCAGCTACCTGGCCTGAGCACTCCATGCCCATGCTCTGCCCCTGGGGCACCTGGTGCAGCTCAGAATGAGGGGTGGGAACACCAGAAGGGATTTAGAGCAGGTTGATCATCTGGCTCCCCTGTCACAGCTTAGAGCAGATCTGTTGCCATTCCTCCATATGGCAGCAGTTTCCCAATGCTGTGGATGGGCAGTTGATGGGCTGGCATTGCATGGCTGTGGGACAGCTAGGCTTTGCTGCTCCAGTTCAGCATCATAATGGCCCAGAAGGTGCTGCTTTCTGCTATAGACCTTTTTGTTCAGAGCTTTTGTTTGTGGCAGAAGCATATGTTCAATTTGAATGTTGATTTGTAAGCCAGACAACTTCAGTGAAGTCCATCTTAAAGGCTGTAATTGAACTGACTGTTTGAAGTCTGCCAGAATCTTGTCTATGGTCCTATTTTGATACAGTTTGCCACAGATGAAGATTTATCAGCAAATTCAGTCCCTCTTTTTGATCCTGTACTGTTATGTGTTGTCCCTTCATAAATTAGGGTACTTGCTGCTTTACCAAGGTGCCTGAGTAGAGATGCACTTTTTTAGGACTACTGTTTGGACAATGATAATAATTTGACTGTTAGGTAGTATTGAGGTTTTCTTATGATCTCTCCACCGATTAGATGAGGCAGATGGATATTCTTCTGATCTTTCTCCATCCTGTTTCTCCCACACACACCTCCTGTGTCATCTGATTTTGGCCAGGCTGAGATCTGGGATGGGGACATAAAGGGCAGTCGCCACCCCCCTACCCTCCTCTCCCCCCCCAGTTATGCCATGATGCTTTGGCAGCGCCAGTCAGGACTAGACATTGGGATCTGGTTGGTTCAGCTGTGCTGTGGGGTTGCCACTGGGTCCCATCTGGCTGTCCCATTAGGCAGGCAGGCTGACATAAGTAATCCTCCTCACTGCTGGGGGCAGCTATCAGGCAGTGTCGACATTTGGTCACTGCTAGGCCAGATTTAAACTGGCATCCTGTGGATAGCTTTGGATCTCATCATCACTCCTGCATGTGACTTTCCCTTTGTATTTTTAAATGTGGGGTTATTCTGCTGGGTAGAGTAGATGCTGCTGGCTGTGGCAAGGTGGCCTGAGAGCCTGAACTTATCAGCCCTACAGGTTTGGATAGCAAAGTCCAGGGTCTGCACTGATGCCTGTAAATTATAAACAGGCGGGTGTGTTCAGTAGTTCCTCTAAACTACATCCTTGCTTAGAGTAGTCTTGACTGCAAAGGTCATAAAGCATGAAGACAAGGGCTACTTACAATTACTCTCCCCGTTACTACAAAAACCACATGTGTGCAGTTATCAATGCAGAATTCAAGGAAGAGAACTATTTCTTACATAAATAAGAGTCTTGGGGGATTCACTTAACTGTGTGTGCATCTGTATGAGCAACTTTTGGTGAAAAATGCCCTTTCTGTTAGAACTGATAAACATCAATATGGTTCCCATTTAACTAACTGCTCTTGATTAAAAAAAAAAAAACGAAGAAAAATTTTCACTTAAACACCTTACTTTGGAATCTTTAAAATGAAAGAATTTTGAATTCTAACTTTAAAAGAAAAATTTTTCATGATTATCAATCTCTTCTCTTTTTTATTTTTTAAAAAACAACAAAAAAAAAGGTTTAAGGGGAGGAATAAGAAACTAAAGAAAAAAGGAAGCAGTTGACCTAAAACTACATTTGTCACATAGTCTAAATTTGGCCACCAGACTGAATTAACCCATCTTTTACACAGCCTCTTCTCAGAGGAGGTGAAGTGTGATCTAGCTTTTCAGTCTTTTGCTCAAAACCTGCCTGATAGAGAAGTCTCTGCATACCACGGGGATGAAAACAAGCTAATCTTTGTCCTTTAGAGAGGCACCTGAACCTGTATCACTGAGGTCGTCTTGCCTCTAACATGAGCATATAGCAATGTTATGTAACAATAGAAGCATCTTTGCAAAATAAATGAATGACCATTAGTCACCTTCTACATGTTGGGAGATCCTAATCCAGGCAGCAAGTGTTGATGGGGATTTGAGAGGGATCAAAGAAGCTGCACCTAAACTCCTCTTTTTCTGCAACATACAGAGAGTAATAAATTAATTTTCTTTCTTTTTTGTTCTATGAAAGAATGCCAAAATTGGTATTAAATTACAATTTCTATTGAAGTCTAGTTTTTCACCTAGAACAAGACTTATAAAATAGTCATGTGTTCACAACAGATAGTATGTAATTCATTTCACTTGTAGCAATTGAAAAAGCCACATGGATGCACCGTCCCACTGTTAATATTCCCATTTTATTTCAGTTTTAACAATTACAGAGTTGGTTTAGGATGTGGGATATCAACACTGAATTTCCTACTCTACTGAAGGGTCTTTCAGTGCCCTTTCTCTGGATGGTGACTCTGAGATCAGGATAGAGCCCCCATCCAAGCACCTTTCAGCTCTGTTTGAACTGGAGCCTCTCTAGGACATAGAATCGTAGAGTAGGAAGGGTCCTTCAAAGATCATCTAGTCCAACTTCCCTGAAGTGAGCAGGAACATCCTGTCTTAGATCACATTACTCAGATCAAGTCTGGCTTTGAATGTGTCCAGGGATGGGACCTCCACCTCCCCTCTGGGCAGCCTGGGCCTATGGCTCTCCACACTCACGGAGACGAACCTCTTCCTAAATTGTAATCTAAACCTGCCCCACTGCAGTATCATGCAAAATTAATAAGTGAGCAACTTCTCTCCCTTCACAGCTCCTAACTGCTCAGCCTACATAAAGGCTGGGACTGGTGTTGTCTTCCATTATTTCTTAATACTGAGTCTGGCACAAAGGGACTCTGATCTCTGGAGATCTAAGCCCTGCTGTATCAATAGCTAATTAAAGTTTCTTCCATATTTAGGACTCTAGTCATCCTTTTACCGACAGTGCTGTGGAATTGTGGTGACTGAAAATCAGACTCAGTGATACTGAAAAATAACCAACCAGACTGAGTACATCAAATGTATTCTGACCTGTTTCACTTTGTCTCCCTTATCTGAACTGCCTGGGTGGAATTTAGCTCGTCTATTTTTAAACCTTTAACTCAGGCACTGACCTCTTTACTGCTGTCACCTTAGGTTCCCTTTGCAGCCAAAGGAAAGAGAGGCGCTTCTGGGGTGCAGTTTGCCTGGCCTACTTCTGGGGTCTGCTTTAAGGCAAGATGAAAGAGACCCCAGAAATGCCTGTTTCTCTTCACTACTTGTAGAAGAAATCTTGGTAATCACGTCACATGCCTACAACATCAAACAAAACTGTACTTCAGTGCTGTAAGATGCCTTTTGTACACCTTTGTGCATCCTGTTAACTCTAAGTGGTCAATTCATTATATATAGAGACTGTTTTATGTCACACATATACTGTACTTATATATAATAGCAAGTCTGTGTTCATGTATTACCAAGGAGCTAATCAAACAGCTGTAGTTATTGTTGGAACATTTTTCTTACAGTTTCTTAGATGCAAAGTTCACCTTCAAACCAGTATTTATACTGGAGTAGACTGTGCAGAATAAAGATTTGCTAGGACCTTGTCCCTGGTAATTCTTTGCATTTCTTAGAGTGTGAGTCTGGCTCCAACCATAAAGTCAGAGCCTTACCCCATGGGATATTGGTTGATATATTTCCCTAGGTCTTATCAGGGCAGCACAAGAATTTGCTCAGGGAGATATTTGGAACTGAGTACTTGTAGCATGCACCTTGAATTGGTCCCTTATCTGGGCACAGTTTCCATGGACAGTTTTAGGAGTGAGTATGTGTCATGTGGGAACTCAGACTGTCCTCACTCTTTTGCCCCGGTTAACCAAAAAGAGGTCTCAGAATTTGAAGCTGAATTTACATGTGGATCCCTTGATGCCAAGACTCACAGTATGCAAAATTAATAACCTGTTGGTGCTACTAGATTTACCTGATAGATGCAGTTAGCTATGTGCTGCACTGCAGCCATCCAAAACTGGAATTGGAACTTACAGGAAACGAGGATTATTCTAAAATGTACAAAAATTATACAGCCTCTGGACTAACCTTGTTTGTACATTTATTGCAGTAGAGAGGTTTCTGGGGGGAGGCAGGCCTTGTATACCTTCTTGTATACGCTTTGAAGAAAGTTCTAATTTCCTGGTTCAGATTGCTCTGAGAAGAAGTCATTTACCTTTTTTTTCCCTTCAATATGTATTTGGGAAGAACCAGTATCCACCACAGTAAGGGGTGCAGGATTGATTGCATAGATGAGAGGAGATGTGCAGCTGTACCTATAAGCTATACGTCCTACGAGCATAATCTGTCCTACGAGCATATTCTGATGCCACTGATTTGTTTAACTTACCAACAAGATAATGTAAAAGAATGAAAGAGAATAAGCTGCTGCCCTCACTTTTCACCAACAGTGTCATGCAGTCCTGAGCAAAAATGTTATGTCTTTGTCTCTTGATACAAACACCATTTTGCAGTAGACAATTCCATTTCTTTGAATTGGAATGCTAATTAAATCTGTCAGTGGTTGTCCTGCCAAAGATCTGCTGCTACATCTGTGAGCAAATCTGTATTTAAATACCCTTCAGAGCTGGTAGCACTTCATTGATCAGATTTGTGAAGGCAACTTATGAAGGAAAAAATATGTCCTGTTATCTTTCCACCTGGAAAAACACTCTCAGAGGAAGATTCTTAAGTGGATCTGCTTTTCTGTAATGGGTCTAATTTTCTGTATGGCACATGAAAATTTTATGAATTTATTATTTATTTATTTATTATTATTTTAGTCATTCTTTGTATCTCTTTCCAATGATGAATTGCAGTAAAAACGCATGGCAAAATATTTTCCCTTTTTATGCTAAGAGTCATTGAAGTTGTCTCATTTTATGCTCCAGCACTGCAGAAGCAGTGCTGCTATCCTATATCTGCTGTAATCTTGACACTCTTGCCTACTTTTAAAGGAAAATTGGCCCCACACCTTTGCCTTATGGAAAGCCCCAGAAACTGGTATTTTGGTGGAAAGGAATCCCAACCACAGATCACTATCCCACTGCACTTAGGAAGTGGGTTTCTCTGCAGAAGCAGAAGTTCATGGGCTTATTAGTGTTTCCCCTTCCTATGGTTCTGGATTTATGAATGGTCTGTGAAAGATGAATAGTTAATCTTTCTACTTGTTTCTCAAACCAGGGCTACTTGAATCAGGCTGCAATACCAAACTGCAGCAATGCCTATCCTGAGATAGTTCCCAAGTAGTCTTGTGTTGGGCTGAGCATTGCCCACAGCTGCTCCATCAGGAGCAGAGTAACCCCACCTGCAGAGCTAATAACAAGAAGATGCATCAGTTCAGATCCTTGGCCAAACACATCAATATTAAGTCACAAAAGTCTATGTGGAAAATGACATGATGGATCTCAGCGATGGGGAGTGTGTGTGTGTGTAGACAGGTTAATTCCATCCTAGGAGATTGTTTTGTGGTGTTACAGGGGCTTTTTGTAATTTGCCATGCTCTTTCTGTCTTTAAACTGTACAAGCAAAGTACATGCAACTGGAAAATGAGGCTGACCAAAGACCTGTGATCAGCTCCTGTATTTAGGATCCCTGGGAAAATCACTATACTGTGGTAATATTGCCTGAGCATCTGACACAGTTCAACTGCTCAGTCAGACCCATTCTTCCTCATCCATGGCCCACTCTTCCTGTGTGAGGGCAGTGGGGACCCCAGTGCCACTCACCATGAGTTCCCCTGTAGCCTCCAGTGTAGCACTGGGGCCTGCAGGTGTTGTGGGCTGAACTCAGGCAAGGCAAATGGGCAGAAGAAGCAAACCTAGGTCTCATCTTTTAGGAGAGTGGAAGCATACTGCAGGGTCCAGCTATTTGGGGCTTGCAGGGAGGTAAAGCAACTCTGTAGCTGGTTCCTTAGCACTCAGGTTCCTCAGCACTCATCTACTGAAGCATGGGAATGCCCAGCTATACTAGATAACTTACAGCAGGTGCTCTGAGAGAAGCTTGGGGAATTTCATGCTGCTCAGAGATCCTGACATCTTCCAGTATTAAGCCAGAATTATGGCCTCTTAGTGACATAAAATGCAATACGGGGTCCTTGAAGCAAAGGTCTGTCCCCATAACTGTTACTTTCACAGTGTAGTGTGCATGTTGTTCTCAAGTGACCATCAGTGATGCAGAGAATGGATCCGTGTGCCTGGCTGACAACTGTTATCACATATGAGATCAATATGTGCCTGCCATGGCTCAGTATTTTAAGGACAGAGGGCTGCATGTAATGTCTCCTCTCTTTATACCAGGTTACTAGGTTAATTCTAACATCTGACGTATCCAGGCTAATCCACTGGAAATCAATCAGATCAGCTGGGAATGGGCATCCAGTGATGACAGATCAAGTTAATGGTCTTTATCACCGGTTCAGTGACAAGAGTCTAATCCTGCTATTTCTGCACTGACATGCAGAACACAGCACACATGGTAAAGCACAGAGACAGCCAAGTTAAGTGCAAACATGCATTTAACTTCTTAAAGAACTGCACGTATGAGTGGGCTTAGTGTTGGAATAAGCGACTTACCCTATTAAGTCTAGTAGAAGGTCAAGACCAAGCAATGTATGTTTGTATCTTCCCCTACACCTCACTAAGAACATTACTGACTTATGTGTATCTATTTCCGCATGAAGATACATACATTTTAATTAGAGATATTCCAGCCTCAGTCTTGCCTCCAAATATATCAAGGCTTTTAATGTTGTCACAGATACCAGCACTGCCAGAGCTTCTTGGTGTCCTGCTCTGAGATTTGTGATATTTAATGTCAAGTATAAATTTGAATATCATCTAAGGTACAGGTGGGGGAGAGGGGGTTTCTTCTTCAGCACTGACACTTTTCTGAAGGTGAAGCGGTAGAGGACTTCAGACTGCATTTTCCCATGTAGATTTCAGGATCTATTCCCCAAAGACCAAAAGATAAATTTTTGAGTCAGAACTGATGATGTCTCAAATTTTGACTCTTTAAGGGAAGTTAGATATAACACCCAAAACCAGGCATGCAAAGTCACCAATCATCTCTGACAAAATGAGTAATTTCCAAGCTGCCTTGTCTGCAGCTTATCTGCCTTACCTGTAATTTATCCTCTCCTCCTAGCAACTATCTATCTGAAAAAAAAAATGTCTTTGCACATGAATATAGGAAATATCAGTGAGGCAGCTGATACTGGAAAGGCCAGGAGGATCAGACCTTAACATTTTACATCTAATCCTGTGAGTATTGTGTTTCTCAGATCCTATATGCTTTACTAATTCCTTCTTTATATGTGGCTTATTTCATAGGATTAGGTTTAGAACAGCAATTGGTTGATGAGCAAACTGTGCACTAAAGCAGCCTTGCCTTACAGCTAGAAGTTACTTCTTCTGCTTGGATGATGAACAACGTATATCCAGATCTATATCTAAGCAATTGAAACTCTTAATGAGGAAAGCTGTGCTTCCTAACAGGACATGTACAGAGACATTTCCCAATCACTGGTGTTAACTACTCTGTAGGCTTGGAGGAATCTGGAGGGATGGCGAAATGGTGCAGAAAAAGATATCCAAATTATGTGCGTTACCTGCCAAAATATTTCTGCCTTCACCTCCACCAGAATATTCAGCCGTGGTTGTGTAAACCCCTCTATGCCTTCTGCCATTGCTCCTCATTGCAACATCATGCCACTCTGGGTACACAGCCTGCAGCTCGATGTTTTGAAATGGGCAAGCAGGGAAACAAACATGAGGTTGATAGTGGTGCTGGAGGGTAATTTGGGGACAGGGCCAGTGACCAGGCTGCAAAGTTGAGAGTGTCTACGCATTCCTGTGCAACCTATGTTGGTTTCTGCCGGAGGCTGTCACTGCACCCAGCTTGGCAGCATCTTTGCTTCAGTGCCCAGGAGCAGATTCCCTCCAAGTGACCCAAATCACTTGTCACTGATATAGACATCAAGCTCCCAGTTCCTTCCCTGAGCACCTTGTAAAAGTCCATCCTGAAAACAAGCTGCTTCTGTGATGGATTGTCCTGGTTTGAGGTAAAATAGGGTAAAATTTCTAGTTTGTAACTTCACTTTTCAGCTAGGCCTCTTCTGTCTGACTAAACTCTGAAATTAACTGCACATTGCTCAGACACTGTTCGCTCCCAGACTGATAAGACCAGGGAATGGTATGCAAGAAGCTCTTATTTTCATTATTCACTATGGTGATCAAGGTCAGAAAGTTTGGCATCCACCCTACCAGGGGGCTGGAAACAGAAAGACGTAGAGAAGTCCCACCTGCAAGGAGGAGCGGACAGGGCAGGTGACCCAAAATTGACCAACAGGAGTATTCCATCCCATCTGCCCCATGCTCAGTATAAAAGCTGAGGGATTGAAGGGTCAGGCCCTTCTCTTTTCCTGCTTCGTTCTTTCTTCGATGGCCAACATCTAGGAAAGACTCTGCCTTTGACCCCGATCCGAGCACTTCTGAATCCAGATCTGGCATCCAGCTCCTGACTGAACTGGCCCCGGCCTGGGACTCTCCCTGTGTCTGCTGGGGACGTGATCATCATCCCGGGAGCTTGATACAGTTTTGTAAACATTGTATACCTTTTTATCTTTTCCTTTTATCTATTATTTCATTATCTATTGAAGTAGTTTGGAATTCTTCTAAACTCACAAATCTCCTCATTCCTTCCTCTCCTCTCTTCTGAGAGAGGAGGGGGGGCCATCTGTCATTTGGGGAGGTCCTTTTGGGCCTAAACCTGGACATGGATGCAATGAGAAAGAGTGAGAAGAGTTATTAAACAAACATAGGCAGGGCATGAGAGCATACGGACCATTGGTTCATTTACACATCATCCAATTAGTTCATTTTGTCTTCTGCCATTTCTGTCACATGCCCAGGCAGCCATTTAAATGCTGGATTTTTTCCTTTATCTTTGTTGCTTCCAGGATAATTTTCCCTTCTGCTGCCTGCTTGGATTCACTGTCTCCTCTCAGGATGAGCACGAACCACCTGCGGTCCCATGACCGACTTTCTGCCTTGCCTGGAAGGTCCTGTGGCCAGCTCACAGGGCTCCCATCTGCGTACCACACAGGCCTCAGACACATCTTGCCCTAAAACAGTTATCACCATAATGAACAAGGATGCAGAAAATGCTAGAATGAAAATTGTCAGCCAGCCATGAAGCTGTTATTTAAAACAAACCTAAATAAAATTTACATCATTCAGCTGTTCTGTAAATTAATGAGAAATTATTTGACCTGATCAGAAGATTTCTTGCTCTATGTACTTTGTGAATTCACAAAATCCTTCTGAGCTCTAGCTCAGAAACCAGGTCCCAGTCCAGTGGTTTCCTCCCTGTTTATGCTTCCTCTTCACATAGGGAGGACCTAGCTTTTGCTTCACCTGGTCTTTCTGTCTTCTGACACGCCCTTCTTTTTCCTACTGTCTCCTTTTTCAATTTTACCTCTACAAAGCCACCATATGCTTTAATCCCATATCCAAGAAAATAAGCACCAGACTAAGAAAATCAACAATAGCCATAATAGCAATAACAAGAATTCTCATCTCCAGTGAATGATATTGAGAGCAAATGCCCAGGACAGTAGACCAGTGAGGACCTTCAATATGTGAAAGAAGACCCGCAAACACCATGCCTGAACCCTGGGCAGTGCCCTGGGCACAGGGGGCACTTTGTGCACATTTCCAGAGATGCAACCACAGAAGCACAGGAGGTAAACTGCTGTTTATTATGTCTGCTTCTGTCTGGCTTCAGCTGAAGCAACTTTCTTGGAGCAAATCTGTTGATGTGATTTAATCCCATACAGCAGCTTGGACCACACAGTCCTTCTCTTACTCCTTCCTACCCAGTAAGTGTAAGGAGAAGGAGCAAAAGAGAGGACAGGAACCAAAAAAAATCTCATGGGCTGAGATTAAGACAGTTTAACAGAACACTAATGAAATATTTTGATGGTGGCAATAATAATAATGTTATATGAATATACAAAATGAAGTGGTATAACACAAGTTGCTCTCACCACCGGATGATCAGTTGCCCAACCTGTCGTAAGCAGTGATTGGAGACTCCTGATACCTAGTTAACCTTCATTTATACACTGATCACAGTGTATATGGTATTAAACATCCCTTTGACCAGCTTGTCTATGCTTTCTCTCAGCTTCTCTGGGAAGGTGAAAATCTCTTTGAGTAATATCAGCATCACTTTGCTACAACTAAACCAATATGTGTTATCAGCATTATTCTCATACTGAATCAAAAACATAGCTGCTACTCAAAGGAAATTAACTCTTCCCCAGCTGAAAACAGGACACAGAGGCAAGTGAGGTAGGGGAGATCTCAGTCACACCGTCTCTTTATGAGGTTTGCCCAGGGATAAAGCCCCCATGAGCAGCCACATATTGCACTTACTGGGCAAAGGATGCTGCCCACCTCAGCACGTGGGCACCCAGTGCTGGCTCCAGCCAAAAGACAAAGCACCTGAATGCAGCTTTCTAGTGGATGGCTTATTGCATTTCATACAGCCTCAGAGATTTCCTAAGGCAGCCTTGATGGATGAGCAGGAGTCAGAAGCTGAGCACCCTGCTAACAAGTTAAGGAGGCCCAAATCACATACTCACAGGGGAAAGGACCTTTAGAGATAACCTAGTTTAAGCTCCCCTGCCAGGGCAGGTTCACTCAGAGCAGGCTGGACAGAGACTTGTCCAGGTAGGTTTTGAATATCTCTCCATCATCTACCTGGGCAGCTTGTTCCAGTACTCTGTCACTCTCAAAGTAAAGAAATCCCACCTCATATTTAGATGGAACTTCCTATGTTCAAGGTTTGTGCCCATTACCTCTTATCCTGTCACTGGGTCCCAGACCTCTAACTTAACTGTGGACACCCAAAGACTCCTGAAAGAGTCCCTCCCGCCTGCCCTTAAAAAGCTTCCTCTGTTTCTGGGTGCATTTCTTTGTGTCCCGGCTGCAGAGTTAGGGCAGAATCCCAGCCAAAACTGGGCAAGTCTGTACTAACTTTTTCAGGTACTGCAATAAAGTCTCCCAAATCAAAGGGAAAATGTACAAAGATTTATTTTTTTTTTCAAATCTCCCTTCTTTAAGCAAGGTTCATGGTTGTTTTTTGTGGGGAATCTTGCACACATCTCAGTATGGTGAAGTAGACTTTTCCTTGTAATCCCTTTAACATGATGCCAAGACTCTTTGTAAAGGTGTGCATACCTACACATAGAAAGTTAAATTTGGAAGCATAACAGAAATGAAAAATGAGACAAATTTGCAGGGTTTTCACCTTAATTCCCATTCTCCCTGTGTAGATCCACCTGCTTGGACTCTCACCTTAATTTGCAAGTGCAGTTTGAAAGGCACCTGATTTCTGCATCAAAACTGTGAGGAGCCTGTTGTGACCTTGATAAGAAGAAGCTGCTTGATGAGGGGGAGCATTTTCAAGTTGGACTTATTTATGGATTTCAAAGATTTTTTAAAAATTACTGAAGTGTTCTAATATCCTCTTGTTCTGCTGGTGACAAGGGGATTTGGAAAGATTAAAATTGCACTAAAGTATTTATGATTTTGTGCAGAGAACAGGCAAATTAAATTAAATCACAAAGTGTTGGTAGTTGAAAAAAAAATTACACCAGAAATCCGCCTAATCTTAAAATCTTATAAATTATACATGTAATATGGTAGTAGTGCCTAGTGAATATGTTAACTTTTCGTGCTCATACAGCTCAAATGTTGATGCACAAATGTTGCACAGAAAATCACAAATTTGCAGTGAGATGTAACTCTGATCTAATTTAGCAGCATTTCTTTTCAAATATATCTTTGCTTTCTTCCTCATGAGGAAGGATGAACCCTTTCACTTACACATGGCTCTCTAAGATGCAAGTGAGATGCAGTTCAGGGGCACATCTAGTGGCACCTTGCATTCTGACATCATCTGGAGCACTGTCTGATTACTGTGGGGGACCACATGGTCTCTGCTCACTCCTATCCACCTTCTCCCCAGGAAGCAGATGAATTCAGTACCTTTTTGATGTCACTGTGGGACTCCCAACCTCCTGGACTTCTTCAGGGACTGCAACATCCAGAAGCTTTGGCTGCTCCAGTTTCCCAAGCTGGTGGTTGGAAGGTTCAGTCCTGGAATTGTTTTTCCCTCTGTATATGGAAATATGGAAGCTGACAAACAGATGTCAGGAAGCCAGAAATAGCAATGGGTTGTAATCACAGGGTGACTAGCATCTCCCTTTGCTGCTGGGAAGTATTGAAAGGGACTGGAAAGCAAGAGCGGGTGATACCCAGACTGCATCCCTGATATGGTCCACAGCTTTCAAAAGACTGCTTCTCATGCCTTTCCTTGCTGGCATTCTCTCTGGAAGTTGAGCATCTCTACTAGACAAGTGGTCCCACAGGCAGTGGGGGCTTCAGGGACATCCTTTCCCAGGAGGCTGGTAGCACAGGGCTGTGCTCTGGGCAGCCATGCAGTGCTGCAGCCAGTGCTCAGGGCCATAAAAGCCATGTCTGTTATCCTACAACCTTTCCTAAAACTCAGACTTTAGAAACTTCTCTGAGAGCTCTACCCACTTTGAAATTTGATTTAAACTGATGATGTTAAGGAACTGTAGTGGGGTGGGACTGAAGCACACTAGTGGATCTTCATAGTCTGTGTCCTCACAGAAGCCTGATTTCTTTAGGGAAAATGTTAATTAACCAAGAAATGCTGCTAAGAGAGGCTGTGCCTGAGGGGTCTGGAAGCCCTGAGGCTTTGTTAGCAGAGAGCTGATGACACCCCTCCCTATATGCACACACACACTTACACTTGTGTGCACACAGAGCACAGTCCCCAATATGGAGTCAGAGCTGCCATGGCAGGGCTGTCACATGGCTGTCATTGTGCTGGGACAGAGCTGGAGGCTCACCTCCACCAACTTGGGACTGTAGACATCATAGTACTTCAAAAAACAGCAGCTTTTTGATGTGTGGGGGAATAAAACAAAAAAGCAATTATATTTTCATCTCAAGTTGAGAAAAAAAAAATATTTCCTTTGGGATTGTTCTTGTGGTGGAAGAAATGCATGAGGTTCAGTAAGGCAAATTGCTGGGTCCTGCACTCGGGTCAAAACAAACCCATGCAACTCCACAGTCTTGGGCAAGAGTGGGTGGGAAGCTGCCTGGGAAAAAAGTACTTTGAGGTGCTGGTCAATAGCTGGCAAAATATATGTCAGCAATGTGCCCAGGTGACAAGAAGGTCAGCAGTATCCTGGCCAGTATCAGACTAGGGAAGTGACTGTCACCCTGGTAAGGCCCCGCTAAGTTCAGTTTTGGGCCCCTCACTGCAAGGAAGACACTGAGGTGCTGGAGGGGTTTCAGAGGACAGCAATGTTGGTGTAGGGTCTAGAGGGCAAGTCTTATGAGGAACAGCTGGGGGAGCCAAGATTGTTCAGTTTCGAGAAAAGGAAGCTGAGGGGAGAACCTGTAGCAAGATGAGGGTCCAAAGTAACAAGCAACAGAACAACATGAAACAGCCTGAAGTTGTGCCAGGGAAAGTTTGGATTGGATATTTAGGAGAATTGAAAGAGTTGTCAAGCATTGGAACTGGTTGCCCCAGGAAGTGATGGAGGTATTGAAAAGGCACATTTACATGGTGCTTAGAGACATGTTTTAGTGGTGATTTTTGTCAGAGTTAGGTCGATGTTTCTATGAATTTAATTATAATTTTCACAGCTCCCTGCCTGTGCTCTGAGCCTCCTCATGAACCCCAGTGTGCCTCAGTGAGGACTGGGCAGTGCAGGAGTGAGGATCCATGAGCAGGCTCCTTAGCAAGCCGTCAACTCATGGAAATTATTTTCAGATTTGGCAGACCAGGATGGGACTGAGCTGATGATACTGTGCCTGCCATGGGGCCAATGAACAGAGCAAACCGCAGGCAGCCTGAATATTTACACTGCGTGACCCCATTGCATATGAGCATGACTGGCCTCTTTGGACTGGTGGGACAGATCTCTTTGTGTTATCCCTTAATGAAAATATGTGGCATTATGATTGGAGAACAGGGACAATGGACTTGCTGAGCCTTAATTTAGCAGGCCAAGGTTTTACTTTGTTGTGCTTCCTGGACTGTTTTATGCAGGAAAGAGGCTATGACCTTGATACATAATGTCACTGCTACCTGAAAATCACAAAATCCCAAAGACAGTCAAAGTGCAGGCATAAATATGTATTTTGCATCAGCAGCAAGTACAGATATTTTGATAAGACTTGCAGAATAAAGACCTCAATGTGGATTCCTCTGATCAAAATTCAGACACAGCAGTATCTGAGTCTGTAGCTTCAGCATCTCTTCAAAATGAATGGAGAGAAGCAGGCACTTCAAGGACACTATTCAATCTAATCCTTATTAGACTTACTTTAGGGTACTGTGAGCCCCATAGATGTCTGTGTGTTTACTCTGACCATAAAGAGACTTTGGATAAGTAATCCAGGTGCAGAGGCTACTGTAAATGTCTGATGCTAATTAGGTGAATGCCATCCCAGACAAAAAAATAGTTTGAGTCCTTATAGCACAAAACCAGGAGAGGAATGGAAGATCTCTTTCTCTGGAGATGTTCAAAACCCACCTGGATGTGTTCCTGTGTGGCCTGATCTAGGTGTTCCTGCTCTAGCAGGAACTATATATTGCACAATATGATCTCTCGAGGTCCTTTCCAATCCCTGGCGTTCTGTGATTCTGTAAATTCTGTGAAGGTTGGAAGCAGGATAAGATTTGTTAACACTCCTCCAAGCAATTTTGCTACTAGTCAGCTTGGGTCAAGCACGAAAGCCCTGCAGTGCCCTAGAAAGGAAATGTTGTCTGGCAGGAAGAGTGAATAGGGGAACATGCCATTAAGTGCCTACCCTGTTTTTTGTCAACCCAGAATCCATCCAGCCCAGGCAGTTCTTATGAGATTTTGAGTGCAAGCAGGAAAGTTGGGTCATGATCTTGGGGAGTGTTTGCAGATGAACTCATGGCTGACTTCAGTGGTTGTTGTTCAAGGTCTTCTCACAGCTGGCTCCAGCACAACCAGCGTCCTTGGCTTTCTATGGCTCAGACACATCTCGAGCAACAATTATTTCTCCCCTTTTACCCTTTTTCTTAAAATAGGCTTTTAAAAATAAATCCTTCTGTCAACCCAGCAGCTGTGGGCAGGTCTTAAGCCCTGATCTATCTGAGGGCAGATTACCCCCTGCAGAATACCTATAATTCAAGCATTTGATTTCTCCCAGCAGGGCATCATTTCTGCAAATGAAGCCTATTTGTGTAGTGAAACATCAAGTAGCTCACACAGGGATGCAGAGCATTCATATAGGGAAAGAGCTATCAAATAAAATGCTGTGCCAAAAAAGATTTAATCACAGTTACTGTACAATATTAGAAAAACAAAACAAAAAAACCCCATTCTGCAGGAACAGGCTGTTTTTATTTCCCAGAAACTGCTCAACATTAATCCTATCTCAGTGCTCAATAAGTTCCTGTTTGAAGTAACTGGCACCCTCACTGAAGGATCTGGACAGAGCAGATGAGGTCTGGATGGTTTGCAGGGCTGGACATGTATATAGAATGCATGTAGATAAGCATATAACTTGGAATATATGCTTTAGTGCTTTCTTCCATGAGAGCCTTAAGGAACCTATGAGTTCCTCCCTGTCTTATTTATTAACAGTATCTCAGGTGATCACAGGCTTTTTCCATCCTAACCTTTGTCCTGGTATTTTCCTCATTTCTTATTTCCTACAAACTGCACTTTCTCTCTTGCTGTTTGACAAAGGATTCCCTTCCCCCTGACAGAGTCTAGACATTTTCATGTGGAGGCCAAGTTTATTAACTGGCTCTTGCGTGAGTATTCAACTAGGGTCACCCAGGTTGTTCACTTGGCCGGGGACCAAGCCAGCCCCTTCTCTCTGCTGCTTGTGTACCAAATAGCAGCTTCTCCTGGGGTGACACTGAACATGGGTGCTTGCTAAGGAAGCCAGGGAATTTTAGGAAAAAATAATAAACTCATGGGCTTTCCTATTTCTTTTATTATTCTAATTTTTCAAGCAACAGTTAGCCGAGGTGAAGGGATTATACAGCTTATGCAGAGTTTCCCCAATACTTGCATTACATTGGAAGTGTGAGTTTTAACCAGGTGGCTTTTTGGCTGCAAGTCTGTGGACTACATTTGTACCTCAGATATTTAGAAGTTCTCATTCCCTTCAAGTGGTAAGTGCTTATCATTTCTTGATTAATTCATCTTTTCAAGGTATTTAGATGGTGTTTCAAGATGATTTCAGGAGTTCACTAGGTACTGAAAGTAGACAAGGTATGTTTTCATTTGATTTAGCAATACTAGCTGTGAATACTGCACCAGCACAGTAGCCCTCCAAAACCAAATCCTAAAGGAGGATTGTCTGAAACTGACTTTAGGATTAAGACTTTTTTTCTATTGACTTCTGCAGGTTTAGGAGAATGCTTGCCTATCTAATTAACTAAAAAGACTGAAGGGGACAGGCAATGGCAAAGCTACAGCTCTACTATGGTTTTGGACTAAATCTCCCCTTTCTGACAAGGTTCTTAAAGCAGAGGAATAAGTCTGCGAGTTGGAGAGTGTAGCAAGGTAGGGCATGAACAAAGGAGCCATTGCTAAAGTGGTTGCAAATTTTCAAACCAGGTTGCCTCCCAACAGCAACTTGGGCTTTTGGAACAGTATTATGCACATAGAAGCAGTCTGTCAAAAATGTTGGGCTGTTGCCAAGTATTTTCTTGCCAAATCTAGGTTTAGTTTTTGACAAGAAAAAGATAAATGTTCCCACAGCTAAAAATTATCTCTGCAGTAGCTCTGTGTAATTGCTGGAAATTGCAGACTCATATATGAAGGATAACCTGCTACAAGACTGCAAGGAACTTTGTTAGCGTGTCAGCAATAAAAATGCTTGACTTGTAACAAAAAATTCTTGCAGCAAGGCAGAAAAAGAAGAGCAAAATCTGATTGCCCACCAGAAAGCAAACATTTTATTTTTATGGAAAGAAGCATTTCCATTCCTAATGACTATGTAAGCAAAAGCACTGATCACAGCTAGGTTATTTCTACACTACTTTTGGGAACTGGAGAGTTGGTAGAACAGGGAAATCAGTTCTCATTCATTAATGTTTATCTGTACACCTGACATGTTTGGTGGTCAGAAGGAAAGAGTCCTTAGAAAGATGACCTAGGTACTGTAGCAGTGAAAGCCTGGTTAAGAGGCAGTCAATGGGATCTGATTCATTCTCACTGCAGCTTAGTGTTAGCAGCTTCTAACTACACTCAGTTCTGCTGATGAAGTGCTGTATAGTCCTGATGTGCTACTTAGGTCTCAGGACTGGAGGAGACCATCCTCGATCCCCCTCAGCCACTGTTTTGCAGGAGCTGAAGCTTTCCAGATATTCTCAGTGTCTTCAGAGAAAATAAAGGAGCGGGCACAGGGTAGACCTCAACTCTCAGATTCCTGAGAGCTGACATTGTTGTTGACTGGAGGAGGCTGCAACCGACAACAGTGGTAACAGCATTTTAAGAGTTGCATCTCTTCCTTCTTCCATCCCTCTGTACTGTCTCTTGGTGAGTTCTGTGCTTGCAACCAGGGCATGATGGGATGGAGCAGGGCTGGGTCACCCAGCTGGCATGGTCCAACACAGGGTCTTGGGTCTTTCTCCAGCTTTGCTGCCCCATCCAGCTCCTTCAGTCCTGACCCCGCAGTGGGAATTCTTTGCCATGTCATAGAATAATAGAATGGTTTGGGTTAGAAGGGACTTTAAAGATCATTTCGTTCCAACGCCCCTGCCATAGGCAGGTCCTAAGCCTCAGAAACTGCTAGCAGTCCTCCAATAGGTATCCCTGCCTGCACATCAGACACTGGCTACCAAGGAGATGGAGCCTCAGTAATATCGTGGCCAAGGCCAGATATTAAGGTATCCATTCATGTCTTAGTTCAGAAATTAAATAAACAATAATTTTTTCATACGTTTAATAACCATGCTGGAAAATTTTATTTTTACTTTAAAATTGGTTATAAACAGATGCAATAAATAAAAGTAATCATGTATTACATATCCATAGCTGTGATGATACCAAGGCTATTAAAACAGAATCAATCAGGCACTGAAAATGGTTTATATTTAACACATTTCATTTTAGATTAAACAGACTCTGCTCTCAATTATCCAGTAATTACCTAGAGACATGAGGGCATGTACACAAAGCTACGGCGAAGCGACTGTGTGAGCACTGGTTTACTTTGTTGGTAAACTTCATTTTGTCAGTATTAATTGACAAGAAGTCTGGTGATGAACACATGACAAGCACAACACTCAATAATGCTTTAATAAAGTGAGGGAAGCAAATGTTTTCCATCAAACCTCTTCAGCACAGGAAATGTGATTAATTAAGCACATTCATCTAATTATTGTATGAATTCTCAGGAGGTAAATGTATACTCTGAGACTGATACACTGGGTATGATTTGAGGGACTAGATTGAATTTATTTTTATGTGGGATTTCTATGTAAACATTAAATAAGTTCCTTTTTAAGGAGAGATCTTAACCATGATTGGTTTCTAGCACTGGTCCAAATCACTAGTACTCATCAGAGCTAACCACAGCTCTTCCTTCAGAATAACTCTGGCTTTCCTATTACCTCCAGTGAGACCAAGCATTAGCAGAAGTACACCAACCAAAATGTTCATTGGATGATGGCTGTGGTTTACAATCTTGTCTTTGCTTCATGGTGCTTGGTGCACAAGGCAAACACAGGATTTGAGGCTCCACTGTGTCCAGGAGAGTCTTGACACTTGGCTTTGCCTGAAGACAAACCCTTTTAAAAGTGAAAGCCACAATGTTCCTCGATGTTCCATTCCTTAATCTAGGCAACAGATGCAGGGGGTCTGAGCTTCTAGTGCTTTTCATGGTCAGGCAAGGGGACCCCAAAGAGAGGCAGTGGTGGGTGCCTGCACTGTCTCCCTTGTCAAGACACTGCCACCACCACTGCCACCGGCTCGGCTCTGCCTCAGGGCTGTCTTCCAGCGCAGCCTCTAAGCTCTTCCAGCCAGCACCTAGCAAAATTTGCTTCCATAAGTAGAAGTCTTCATTTTGCCTGGGAAAGAAGAAGCAGCAACTGCAGAAACAGTTCAACCAAACGATCCAAGAGTAGCAACCCCTGCTGAGACCTCCTCTTGTCCCAGCACAACCTAGGGCATATGCCCAGGTCCAAATAACCTTTCCAGATGCAGGATGCTCCC
The DNA here is from genome assembly GCA_013400935.1 of Turnix velox. NCBI lineage: Eukaryota > Metazoa > Chordata > Aves > Charadriiformes > Turnicidae > Turnix > Turnix velox. The sequence goes on from VZTY01003293.1 coordinate 170,949, forward strand.
ACCCATGAGATCACATGGAGAAAGGCTGAAGGGGAAGAGGTGTGCTGCACAAACGGATACACAATCACAGAATCACAGAATGACCCGGGTTGGAAGGGACCTCAAAGATCATGTAGTTCCAACCCCCCTGCCTAGCAGGGCCACCTAACAAACACATTTACTAGATCAGGTTGCCCAGGGCCCCGTCCAACCTGGCCTTGAACACCTCCAAGGACGGGGCATCCACAACCTCCCTCGGCAGCCTGTTCCAGGACCTAACCACTCTCCTAGTAAAGAACTTGCCCCTAACATCCAACCTAAATCTTCTCTTCTTCAACTTGGATCCATTTCCCCTAGTCCTACTATTGTCAGCCCTTTCAAAGAGTTTACTCCCTTCATGGGTGTAGGTTCCCTTCAGGTATTGAAAGGCTGCAATGAGGTCACCCCGCAGCCTTCTCTTCTCCTGGCTGAACAAGCCTAACTCCCTCAGCCTGTCCTCATAGGGGAGGTGCTCCAGCTCCCTGATCATCCTCGTGGCCCTCCTCTGGACCCTNCCGAGTAGAGTGGGACAATCACCTCCCTATCCCTGCTGACCACCCCTCTCCTGATGGAGCCCAGGATCCCACTTGCTTTCTGAGCTGTGAGAGCGCACTGCTGGCTCGTGTTAAGTCTCTCGTCCATCAGGACCCCCAGGTCCTTCTCTGCTGAGCTGCTCTCAAGGACCACTCCTCCCAGCCTGTACAGGTGCCTGGGGTTCTTCCGGCCCAAGTGCATAACCTTGCACTTTACTGTGTTGAACCTCATTAGGTTCACCTGAGCCCAGCTTTCCAGCCTGTCGAGGTCCCTCTGAATGGCATCCCTTCCTCCACCATAATCACAGCAGTGCCTTGCTTGTGCCTTTGTGCAGAAACACCAATTATTTGGAGGAGTGAAACTGAGGAGAGGCAGACCAAAGCTAGCAATGAGGAGACATCTGAAATCCCCACCACTGCTATCAGCGCTGCTTCCGCTCCATCCCCCTCTCCCTTTCCCATGGGAAAACCCACGCCTGGTGCCTGCAGCCTTAAAAAGCTCATTCCCAGGCTATAAATATCCAGCCATCAATTAACTGTATAAATATGTACAGTCCAGAGAGCAATCCCTCTACTTCAGTAAGGTAACTAATATCCGTATTGCTCACCATCACAAGTCCTGCCATATTTGTCTCATTAAACCCAACAGTACCTTGGTGTTTACCGATGTATTCTTGCCCAGAGTTTACAGCAGCCTAGTCCATAGTGCATTTAAAGTCAACAGAGAGAGACTCTGCCTGACTTCTGTGGGCTTGGATGCCTTCCAAGGGAAATATTTTCCTACTTAAGTAACTCTGAAACAAGGCCATCACACCAACAAAAATCTACCCAACCCCCTGAAACTTTTCTTTTAAAAATATGTTGTTGACAACAGAGAGCAAAGAAATGCTAGCACTGGGGATATATTTTTAATGTTTCTTCAATCAAATCCTTCAGAATACTGAAGTACTTGTAAAATAAACCTGTTTGCATTCATGGCCTTCCCAGCAATGGCTGGGCAGGGAGGGTGGAAACTGCTGAGAAATTCTAGTCGAGAGGAAACAACCAAAGAAAAGAGGAGCTTTCTTAGGCAGCCTGGCAGCTTGCTAGCTTCTCTGAGAGGGGGAAGGAGAGTGGAAGGTGGGAAAAACCCCATGGTGTAATGCAGGCTTCCTATCATTATAGGAAGCATCTACTCCTTTGGTGTGACCTAACTCAAAGCCACACCAAAGAGCTGGAGACCTTCCAGAGCATTTCAGTAAGGACACTGTATTTAGATGAATACAACTGAGGAGACATCCCCATGGGAGTAATCGGGGCTCTGCTTGGCCTTTTATTGCTGACAGCAGCTCTAGGGGGCTCCCACACCCTGTAAATAGCTCATTGTGGCATTGCTGATGTGCCACAGGTGTATACAGCAACAGCAGGTGAATATACCTGCTGGTAGGCAGATATCTAAGAAAGCTCCTTTTAATCACCTCTACAATGTAATCATTGCTCTGCCCTCTACTTAGTTTGTGAGTACTGTCTTGCATAACACTGGCAGGATAATTAGTGCCACTTCAGCAGGCTAAGCACAAACACAGTGTTGGAACAATCAGGTGACTCAGCTGAGATGTCTACTGACTCCTGCTGTTGATAACCAGACAGTGAGGTGGAGGAAACCCTTGTGACCCTTACTGTGAGGGCAGAGTTAATCCCTGACAAAGTACCCGGGGATGGACCAGGCTTCAACCAACATCAGTGAAATCCAAGACTACATAAATATCACAAGATGTTTAATTACTATGATTATTGTTTGAGAAGATTGTAAGAGAGTTGTCACATGGGCACTGGAGAACCTTTAATCATGTCATGATTCTCAGGAAAAGCATAGGTCTAGCATAAGCTTGCCCACCTACCTTCTAAAGCAACCCATGCATAGTTATCTCTCTGATGTGGTTGAATGGATGCCTTCTGTCATAATGTGTGCCTGTTTGTTTTGGCTGTGACTTGGGATACCAGATTTCTGCGTGTCCTGCTGGGATGTACTAATCATCCAACATCTTTGGTCTGAAAATAAGCCACAATTGCTGCTTTCTTCAATGAGCCTTGTGCTGATTTTGGTTTCTGCCCTGTATCAGGAAGTGATTACACTTCATGTATAGCCAGGGCATGTAAAGCACTCTGGGCAGACTTATGCAATGTTATGACTCATACAGATTTGAGTCAATTGTATGGGCTTCCTGGGAGATAACTGTGAGGAAGGCAACAACCAGTCTCTTGCCAAAGTGTAGGGAAGAGACAAGTGAAACAGTAGGACTTGGTCTGCAAAACCACACTTTTTTCCTTGAGTTTAGAATTACTATCCCAGAGTTCACCTTATGATACATGCTAAAATACAAATGGTTCACCATGCCACGCATTTCAAGTGTGGACATCAAGGCTGGCTTTTATGAAAGTCAGTGTAGGAAACAGTAATTTGTGATAGATCTTAGGCAGGCATCATCTGCCTAGGATGCAGTCCACTTCCTTTCTCTCCTTTGCAACTCCTTTGTGGTCCCCAGGTCAGGACCTTGCTTACCAGGGTTGCCCTTGAGTTAGATCCCTGTCATGGAAACCAAAGGGAAGACTGCATCACAGCCTAAGAAACTAGTTTTGCATCCCATTGAACATAAAGTTGTTCAGAGGAAAAATAATAGAACAAGCACTGGAGAACTTGAAAATGGCCCTTTGAATCTCACAGAATACTGCCTGAAGAGGTACAAGTTTGAGTGCAGCCCTGGCAATATTTCTAAGCCAGGAGGTGACCTGCAAACTTTGCCAACAGAGACCAATAAGCCTTCTGCAGATGAAACTCAGAAAAAAGAAGTCCCTGGGTACAATAGGAAAAGACATCCGTGAGAAAAGTGACAATCTGTAGGAAGAGTCAAAAAACAATAGAAGATACCCACCTATATCTTGTGCTGCTCTCCTTCTTCCTCTCTCATCTACATATCTAAAAGTCAACACGGTGACAGGAAGGGTGCAGGGCTGGGGTAAGCAGGACATGGGCTAGACATGATAGCAGGAGGTTCTCTCTCCAGATTCCAGCTGAGTTCAAGTGGCATCAGAAAAATATCTGGAAAGGAGACACTTCATATTCAAAACTCATATACATGTTTCTCCAGTTTGCCTCAGCTTTGCTCTTTTCCCACAACCAATGAAACAGTCCAGGCCTTTACACTGGAGAAACCATCTCATTTGCCCTTGCAAAAGCATCCCTTCTTGTCTGCCAATACTCAGCTGTCATGGCTTCTGAAATATACACCAGCACATGGGCAAAATGCAGTTTTGATAAAAGAGAATAATACACGGGAGAGCTATGAACTGAAATAAAATGTGGGAATTTGGAATAACTGGAATATCTGGGCAAGGAAGGATTAGTAGATGCTGCTCGTGCCATTTCTAAGGTGACTAAAGCAGTAAGATATTTCCACTGCATTGCTGAAGCATTGCTTATCAAATATATCAAATTTAGGGTAGCAGGATAAGCTACACATAGGGTGAACTACTCTAAAGTCCTGGAGATACTTTTGAACAAAAAGGAGGCAATGATTTGTCAGGCTTCCTGAACTCAGAAGTTCAGAATTCAGAAGTTCTGTGATTCATTTACAGTCCAGCAATTCAAAGCCAAAGGTGTACTAAGCTGCCTTCTTGACATTTGAGAGCAGAAGCCATCTTTGACCCAGCATGAGCAACAAGATTAAACTTTGCAGATTAGAAGGAAAATATGTGTGAAGTATCAGAGGGTTCAGTGTGGTGTCTTGATAATAACACTGGACTTGGGTGATGATGTTGAAAATAGAAGCTGCCAAGATTAAAAGTATTAATTTACTCATTGCTTAAGTGCCTCAGCTGGTGGTGAAATACTGTTCAGAAGAGACTGCTATAAAGCAAGGATTTTTGGAACAAAGTCATAAGGCAGAGCAAGAGTATCTAAAAAATAAAAGAAACGTTTTAAACTTCCATGTGAAAAATTCCAAAGCCTTCAGCTACGTATGTCTGCAAGAGTAAGAAACATGAAACTGGATGACCTGGTCGAAAGGGAAAGGGAGACCCTATTGCTAATATCAGGTGTGCCTCACCAAGCATATAATATCTAAGTAAAGAGCTTAGATCTGCTAGTAATGAGGATATATTTTTCCCCATTTCAGTTGTTTTCTACAGATTCAATATTTTTCTTTTTACCCACTGCCAAAGTTTAGACTAAGTAGCGGCAGATTTCCTCTGAGACAACAGAATTATAATGGTGTGTTAGTCAGTGGCTCTGGAATTGTATTGATCTCCTCTTCTATTTTTATCTCAGGTTGTTTTGTAAACAAAATCACCCAGCAGCAGATAGCTTGATAGATTCCATGGTGTAATTTTAGGGCAGATGCATTGCCCAAAGATGATACTTCCATACTTTTCATCTACTAATTTTGATTTGTTTGTGCAGTGGAGGGTATCAGAAACTCTACAGTAGACACTTAAGCCAGCAAATGCTAATCCATCAGAACAGGGCCAAAGTGCTTTGACTTCAGCTCTAGAGAGGACTCAGTCTGGAAATTTAGGTTCCCAGTACTGTGTGCCATGTGGGAGTGTTGCCATCCCTGTTCCATGATGTGACCCTCCCCGTGGTGAGCCCGATCTCTACATGGCAATCAGCTTCACTCACTTTGTCCTGATGAAGATACACTACTTCAACATGGTATAAGGGCATAGGCTTGTATGTAAGAATTCCAGATGTTCAAGCTGAATTATAAACAAGCAAAAATAAAATCAAATATCTAAATGTTTTTTGTCTGTGGGCATGAATAGCAATGTATAAATTTCCTTTGAAGTCAGCTGTCCTCCTTCCAGAAGATGAACCAAACTGACATAGTACTGTGCATGTGTGATGTCTTTTCTTCCTTACTCAACAAAAGTCATAGAATGGTTTGGATTGGATGAGACCTTAATGATCATTAGTTCCAACCACCCTACTATGGGGAGGGACACCTCCTGCTAAACCAGCCTGGCCTTAAACACCTCCAGGGAGAGGTAAAGGTGCTGTTGGATTTGAAATAAGCTATGAATGAACTGAGTTCAAATATTAACTAATCACACACCACTACAAGCATTGACTGGCTTCTGACACAAAGGAAGGCACAGTCCATGGTATGTACCTCTACCTCTGTGTAAAGGGATGCTAAACACATCTATGACCTGTATGCCTTGTGTAGTCACTAGTAGCAGGCATGGGCTTCACTCTTTCAAATGTATCCATGAAAGGCAAAATAAGAGAAAAAAACCTCTTCTGAGTGTTGCAGTGAAAAATGGCTGCACACAACAAGCTAATAATAAATAGACAGTAGTGTGTTGTACATGCTGTGAGTGTGAGCCTGCATGAGCTGCTCAGAGGAGGCAGCATGGCAGTTTCAACTCAAGCAGACATCACCTTTTCTCTCACACACTGTCTTTCTTATACTGACTCATACTGTGTGCTCCTGGCTTGAAATACAGGCTGGATGAGGCAATTGGTGTTTCTTGCCTGCAGACCCCACGAGTCTCATGACGTAGGGTATCCACTCCAAGCAGGGCAGAGGATGAGAGGAACCACTCTTGTGCAGCTTCAGGATAAGCAAGAAGGCAGATCTTGTGTCCTCATACATGCATGGCAGTGCAAGCAGTTCTGAGGGCATGTAGATTTTCCTTTTTTTTCAACTAGCAGAGCATTTTTCCCAAACATTGCAACCTCTCAGGTTTTGTCCTAGTACATGGGATCAGTCCCAAATTCCATCAGCTCTGGGAAATGGGGATTCTAGTCTCTGAGTTCATCATATCTGTAATCTACATGAAACACAGATTTAGTTGGTTTAGGATTAAATTACTCCAATTTCAAACCAGATTTTCAGATGCAGGATCCTTTCCCAGCACCCTTCCCAGCCATCAGTTTATGACAGCATCATTTATTGCCATTGCTTAATGATACATTGACAATATTGCTGCCCTGGCACTAGGGCTGTCAGTACCAACCCTTTCCTCCCTCTAGGCAGCTGCCAGACACTGCACAGCTTTGGCCACTCTCCAGTTTCACTCCACTTGCTGCTGAAAGCTTCTTCAGGTATTGAAGTTAAGCCTTGCCTGCTGTGCTCACTTCTTAGGCTTTATACTTTCTGTGCTGAAGTGACCAACCACTAAAATAAACCTGACAGGGTTTCTTTTTTTTTTTTTTTCCACTGGGAATGATTTCATCAGGATTTCACCTAATTCCTCACAAAGTTATTTAACACAGCCTGTAACCTAAATCCATCTGTTTGCTTTTGTGGACGGTATAGGCAGTAAAAACAAATAACATTTTTATTATTATTATTTAGGGATCAAGATCAGTTATGCTTTTTCTCTTTTAAAGATTAAAAATTCAAATAACCAGGCTACCACCTGTTATGGTAATAGGTGGACTATGCTGAACTTATCTCTCCTCCCCAAATCTGTCTGTTTTCTTACTGGAGAGTAAACCACTTTTCTTCTGGACACTGATAAGATAGCAAGTTCTAAATCAACAAGTAGCAGTTAAGATAGGTGGCTCGATGATGCTGTGACTTTCATGTTGTTTTAAGGCTGTTCACAGCCTTGACTTTCTGTGTTCTCCTTGCCAGGCCATAAGCCAGCTGGGAGTCTGGAAAACCACAAGTGATAAGAGGCCAGTACAAACACAGCACCTGTCTGCTGTGTCAGCTCTTGCAGTCATAGCTGTATTGCTCAGAGAAACAGGAAAAAGCTAGGCAAAAACTTTCCGGCAAGTTTTTCATGCCTGGAAACACCCCTTGGTCATAACCACAAAGTATGAAAAACCTGATCCTGAATAAATTTCTTCTGAAAAGAAAATTAAATTAAAGCATTACAATTAGAGCACTGTGGAAACACATGAAAACTGGCATTTCAAATACTTCAAAATTAAGAATGCAACATAGGGAAATCAAAGCTATAGTTGAAAAAGTTGCATTTCAGGTTATTTTACCTGATGTAGAACAATAAATACTCCAAATTTAATGTTACCAGAAACTCCAAATTACTGTTTTATTATGGTTTTTATTTAATTTTTTTTTAATCTTAAAGAGCAGTACTACTACCAGCTACTGGTAGTTGGTAATGTCTTCCCCCCCTCCAAAAAAAAAGGAATGCATTTCTATTTTATTGGTTTTGATTAGTCTGTTTTCCCATTGTCTTCAGAGGTTTCTTATTTTCCATGCTTAACAATGCATTTAAATTGTAGAGGTCTGCAAGACAACTCAAAGGTAATTTTAGATGGAGACACAATGTGAGAACAGAGTTTATTTCTCATTTTATTTACTTAGATTACTGAGCTAGTAAAAAAGGGACACCCAAGATAAAGCTACAGCGTAACAGCACATTTGAGGCGCAGCAATTTCATACAATCTCTAAATTACCTCCTCCTCATGAAATTTGCTTTCATTTTCCAGTGCCTGGGGAAAAAATTACATTCAATAACATGAATAACAAGTAAAACACAGTAAAATGAACTCTGAGAAAAAACCCCAAAACTTCAGTACCAGAACCTGTGTGTTAATAAATTTGTGGTCTGTCAGACCAAGGGCTTTATCGGAATGCACCCTCTGCATAAGCTACCTTAGCCAAGGAGGGTATCTGCCTTTACCCCAGGATATAAGCACAGGCACTTGCATTGATCCCAGCTGCAGCATTATGGTTGGGGAATAAAACCAACCATAACAAAACTGGTACTTGATCATGTAACCAGTGCTGAAATTTGATGTACACTGCTGCATGTGGCCAGACCACTGATAGGATGCTGTGACACAGGAAGGAACCAAACGGACTGCAAATCCTGGTGTGGAAGAGAATTTAGAAAATCTGTCATTTCTATGTAATTTTTTATCCCACCTCCAACCCACTGCTCATCTAAGACTCTTGTGAGTTACTGTTCAGTAATGAAGGGAATCAAAGCAAAATGCACCACCTCCAGATGCATGGAAGGTCTGTCTGACTGGGGAGGTGTGTACCAAAGGATGCTTTAGATTGCCTTTCTCCCCTTTTTTTGGTCCTGAGAAAGTGTAAATGGGGATAACAAGCTCCCTCTAGTTCTTACATACTCATAGCTCCTCCATCCAAGAACTTAATTTTGTGCTTTTCACCTTGAGAAGCAGACAAGGAGGGAACCCAGCTTTTCTGGGCAGAAAGATGTAGCTCATGAAAACTTCTAATTACTGGCAACATCCAAGTCCCTGTCACACCAATTTATCTACCTTAGTCCAGGTGACTTCTGAGCGTTCCTGCTTCTGGCATCTCTAATGCACAAGGCAACTCAGACAATGAGCGTTTCGCTGCCAATTGACAAAGGCACTAAGTACTTGACACTTGTAAATGGTACATTTACAAACACCTGAAATATTTTTGTGCAAGAACTCACATCCATAACTAAAGCCTAGTTGAAGAGATGTTATTGATGCTTTAGAGGGAATTGAAGTACTTACTTTCAGGTACAAAGCAAGCCTGGGGAAATTCAGGTGTTGGTACAGTGACAAAATTCAGGCTCTCTTCTCTATCAGTCTGTACTTGAGTGTCTGCAGACAGCAAAAAATTAGCTTCTTGCAGATGTTTCAGTGAGGAGATAAGTGCCCACATCAAGTTTTTACTGTGAAAGCATCATTTGAAAAACCTGCTGTTATATCTATTTCTAGATCATACACAGTAAAATTGTGTTAGAAAGAGAAGAAAAACTGTGATGGTATTTCAGCTTGCCTTCACACAGCTAGAAGCACAACTACCAAAATGATAAAGGATTTATCTATTCCATGTTGTTGTTTTCCCTCTGCCTATGCTATGCATTGTCTGCAATATTTTGGTCCATAATTGATCAGCTTTGTGTTATTGCTTAAGCACAGTTTCCTTGTCCTGCATTAATCTGTGTTATTTTCTCAGAATTTTCCTCTGTGTACCTTAGTCATGATAAACAAAGCCAAAAGCAGACATTTACTGTCCACCTCCAGGGAAAGGACATCAGCAACCTCTCTGGCAGACTGCTCCAGTGTCTCACCACAAGAACTTCGTTCTTATATCCAGCGTAAATCTACCTTCTTCCAGTTTGCATCCATTACTCCTGGTCCTGCCATCCTGCTGTGATCCTCTTGAAGCTTTATCTTGTAAGGCTATATTACCAGAGCATACTTAAGAAAGGAATTCTTTCCTGTGAGGGTGTTGAGACACTGGAAGAGGCTGCCCAGAGAGGTTGTGAATGTCCCCTTTCCTCCCTGGAGGTATTTAAGGCCAGGCAGGATGAGGCATTGAGCAACCTGATGTAGTGGGAGGTGTCCCTGCCAGTGGCAGGGGTGTTGGAACTAGATGATCTTGAAGGTTCCTTACAACCCAAACCATTCTATGATTCTCTCTGGTCCACAAGGGCTGCTGTGGACTCTCTTTTTCTTCCCCATAACACCTGCATGCACACTTCCTGCCTGTTGGTCTGGGCAACTGGGCTTCAGCTTCAGATAATTTTCACAATTAGGGACCAAGGAGGAGGACTGAAACTTCCGTTTTCACCTTCACTGCTCACACATTCCATAATGGCCCCACTTCTTCTCATGGTACCTGAGAAGTCTTGGAAAGTTGGGTACCTAAAAACAAACAACATGACATGCCACGTATTCTGAAGTATCAGAGCTGGAAAAAAGGAGAAAAAAAATGGACTTTACATAGAATAGTGGGTGATGGCAATGTGAGCAGAAGCAATGGATGACCCAGGTTCAAGTGACACACTCTTCCTGATCTGAGCCCAAATATCTCTGGGAACTACCCCAATTACTAGGCTGCTATATAGCTTTTAATAAAGGATAAAATGTCTGTGGAAGTTGTTTAACTGCACATAAAAGAAATAATTGCATATTAAGCTGTAAGCAAAGTCAAAAGGCAGTACAGCTAGATATTTAATCCTGTCAACTAGGATGGCACAGTGAAAGTCTTTGTCATCCTAGCTAGAAATGTACACCACTAAACTGTCTGCCTGTTTAGGGATGTGTGTAATCCCCACTGTCGCTGACCAAACAGACACTTTTATGGCAGCTTCTCGGTTCCACCATCATAATCAGCATTCCCCACCACCACAACACTGAAACAGGTAAGATCTGATACTGAAACAGGTAATTTCCATAAAAAGTAAATAAATTAACAAACTTCTCCCCCCCCAGTAAATTCAAGATAAAAATGCTCTGCTGTTGTCAATGGCCAGCTGGAGTAACACACATGAGCATCATTTGAGCGCCCACGAAGGACCATTCTGGAGATGCTGATGTTATTAAGTGGCATTTCATTACCACATTTTTTAGTAAATGAAGTGAACAGTGGAGCTTGGAAAGCTCAGCAAATTTTACCTCTTTGGTTTCTTTGATTATGTCCATGCTCATGGGACTGAGTCTTCTCTGGTCTGAGCTATCTGTCAGAGGAACATCATTATACTTTCTTTCTAAGACATGCCTCTCTTAGGCTTAGGGAAAAACCAATGCCCTTGGCTCCTACTGTCAACAAGAGATCCTTGCTTGTCCTAAGTTAGATTCAGGCTGTGTGTGCCTTCTGTGACACAGACTGGAAGAACTGCTGCATGGTGCTTTCAGAAACCTGAAAAACTACCCTAAAGCCATATTAGCTAGACTAGGTGGTCAATGAAGACTGAACTCATCCACCTGGCAAAGGCAGAGGATGGGGCAGAGGAGGAAACATGTTGGGGAAGGGATTTCTTCGTGCTCAGCAGTTGACATGCCCTTAGTGATTGCCAGTGCTACTAAGGCAAGTGTCATTTCAAGACCCTCATCATTGCCCCTCCTGCTCCTAGACCAGCAATAACCCTAACTCCCTTTGCAAAAAATAAGCTTTTATGAGCAGTTATAAAAGCATGACAGCCCCACTTAAAAGATGACCGGTTTAAGAGTTGCTATTCTTGGCAGGGCAGATAATCATCCTGCAGTCAGCAAGGCAGAGCTGAGCTCACACCACACATCTTCCCAGCTGGACTACCTCTTGCCCTCTGCTCTGGAGCACGTCTACATTACCTAACTAGGCATCCCACTTGTCATTTTGGTGTCAGACACTTTGGCATTTCTTTCTTGGTATACTAGCTTCTAAGGGGGAAGAGTAAGGGGGGAAATCTGCCTGTTTACCTTCAGACATGTCAGGCACTATATGCAAGCTGGAATTTGCCAGCATGGATCATGTTCCCATGTACCTGGCTTTATTAATACAAATATACAAATGTATTAAGGAGAGTTTGACAAGAGTGCCTGTAACATGGATTTGCTTGCTTCTTTTTCACTTTTCTTTCTTTTCAGTTAGAAAAACAAACAAGCACAAAAAACCTATACCTTTAAAGCTGATGTTTCTTGAAGGCCCAAGCCGCAGATGACAGTACCTGCTCTAGGCTTGTGTGAGGCCTCACCATCCATAAGCCAGCATTCAGGGAGTCCTAGCAATTATTTTAGTTGCCCATGACCTAGTGACTCAAGGTGGGAGGTGGTGAAACTCAGCTAAAAATTTTAAGAGCCAATGCAGCAAATGTTTTTATTTAACCACATTTCTACTATCTTGGTGGGAAAGCTGCTTGTTTTAATAAAACCTGACATTTTAACCACACAAAAGATGAGCAATAAAACTGTTCAGACAGAACCTTGTGCTTCACAATATAAATTTTCCAGTTCATATCTTAGACTGGTTCTCCTGCAACAGAAAGCAGTGTGTATGTAAACAAAACAGGTCAATAAACCGGATCAAACCTTATGTGCTTTGTGGAAATAGGGATGGTCTATGCAAAACCGCATGATCCCAATGAAGGCAAGCATTGGCAGCCTGATGCAGAAGGCTGTGCCACAGAGAAACCACCATCAGATGAAATATTATGAAAAAAATAGTCTGGCATTTTCCTTTCTGTGCATAACAATACACCCCAGCATCACTGGGGAATTTATCCTTGCCACCCTAACTAACATCATATTACATCAGATGAAATCTTACCAGGATCTGTTGGAACATGAAAAATACTTGGACCTACTTCATGAAAAATACTACCTATGATTTAATACACATTTATGTTTGTTTATGTATTCAGGCAGCAAGCTACCTTGTTTGAAACTCCCCAGGATGCATTCTGGTAGCAGACTCCATCCTTCTAATCTGTTTTGAAGTCCTCTAAATATCTGTCACAAGACAAATAGTAATGTTTTAACTGACAGTTTATAAACAGCATGTTTTGAACTCACTGGTACAAGGTCTAACTCTGTGAACAGAGAAGTTGCCCAGCACCCATCTTGTACATTTACTAACCACACAGAGTTTTGGACAGAGTCCCCTCTGGAATGGCCTTTTCACATGCTGACATGTGAATAACAACATGTACCTACCCTACAAACACAGTCTCAGAGTCAAAAGCAGGATTTATTCAGCATTTCAAGGACCTTGGAGAACAGGGATTACTGAACTACATGCTTGATACAGTATCAAGCAGAACAATTTTATTTTTAGGATAACAAAAGATGTTGCTCAGACTTATGACAAAATCAAGAACTCATCTGAGTTGCTCAAAGCATGAAATCCAGTGCATTTGTCTCCTAACAGAAGTCCCTTCATCAAAGGATCATAACAGGATTAATCGCTTTAAGCAGTCTGTGCAGTAAGACGACTGTTATGGGCTATGAGCATAACTCAGAATTTTTTTGGATTTGTGGATTTAAGTTGGAATTGGAAATGCTTTTGGATGTGTATTTGCAGAAATGTGTGCATGAAGGACAGAAAAAGTAAATTTAGTGGGAGCTGCCAGTATCTAGCCCACAACCCAGCACACAGGGTATGTGGGAACTGACTTGGTCTTGGGCAATAAGTTTGTTCAGGGCTCAAAGACAGCAGGAAGCTCCACTGAGAATGTCTTATGTCAGTCCATGGACAAGGACTTGACTTTTGATGTATATATATTGGGCAGTCAGTGCTAGAGACTTGTTTGCAGGGTGTCATTTGAGGTTTGCTGTGATATGTACCCAGCAGGATGACCAGTAGGATTATTTTGCTTGGGGCTTGCTCTTTCCAGCTGCCTTCTTCAACTGCTCAGGAGAGATTTCCTAAAGGCAACTCAATCCTGCATTCCACCAGGCTTGAACATTTGTGGTGTTCATCCATCCCTATGCTGCTCTCTCAGAAACCTTGCCTGACTAAGCAAATAATCAGTAGTCTTAAATGTGTTCTTACGTATGCATATATCAAAGAAAATACATATTAATTTACCCAAGGTAATGCTACCCTGCTTCTGGAGGACCTGCAGACCCTTCTGAGGGACTGTGAGCTTCTCTTTGCTAGAGGTCCCTTGATTGCTGCAGCATGTTCACCTTCAAGGAGCGGTTACAGGTATTACGTGTTATTCTAGATGTGCATCAGGTGATGTAAGACAGAAAAGTTTCATCTGTGTCAGGTAAGGACCTAACTCCAGAATATGACACAATGGCAGGGCATCTGAAGCAAAACTCAGATGCAATTTCAGTTCTTTATCTGAATTGTTTAATCTTTTACATCACTGTGAATTATTTAATTATTTCCATCTACAGCTTGTTATTAAATCAGTGAGTTTAAAATCTGCTTGTATTTCATGCTTGATTAATGTTTCTCATAAAGTTACATTTGCAGTTGCATAGTGTGTAAGAAATCAGTTGTTCTCACTTAGCATGAGATTCCAGTAAGAGCCAGGCGGGCACACAAGATCTGTCAAAAAATGCCTTTGATCTCTGCTGGTGGAATCAGTGGTATCAGCCTTAAGGGACTAGAGGGATCCTCTACCAAGAGATTCACAGAACCTTCGTAAATAAAAACCAAGTGCTGTCTTGTGATGAAGCAGTCTGTTCATGCTTCAGAAATGTCACTGATGCATGACATCCATTCTCTGGCCTTCCCACTGGAGACAGCGTGACCAGGGCTGGCCTTACCACATCAGTCACTACCAATTCCTTCAGGTCAAAAGGACCATGTCTCATAATCTGATGTGGCCGTGAGTGCTACACAAAGCCTTTCCTGTTATGTGCAACAAGAGATCACTGGCCATGGGGTGAGAGAGAAACAAAGGCAAAAACATGAACTATCACACTCTGAGCTACTGAAAAGACAAGCCATTTTCTGCTGCTCTCTCTTTTCCTGACATGGGCTTCTGAGAATAATTTTCTTGGGCAGCATTGCTGAGCATGGGGCCTACCTGAGTGGGAAACTTCTCCCTGGGAGGTTAGCACCTTCTGGCCTCTCAGGTGTCTGAGAGACACTCATAGTACACAAGAGATGGGGAAGGTAGCAGGAATGACAGTGACAGAGAGGAGAGAGGAGCAGTTTGCCTCCAGAGCACACACAAAAACCAACTTGAGCTGCAGGAAAACAAACCTTACAGCTAAAGCCTGTAGCATAACTCACAGGCAGTTCAAGTGCTGTTGTGAGCTACTCTCAATTCTAGCATTCTCAGCTCTGAAGTATCAAACTGACATTAACATAGCTTAGAGATATTCAAGAGGGCATGTGCTAAATAATTATCTACAAACTAGCATGTGCAATTTTTTAACCAGTCCCTCTTGGGTCTTCTGTTTGAGTGAACAAGTAATGATTTCTGACCATTCTAGCGTTGTTATTCTTTAGAATAACCCTTTTCACTTGGACATGTCACCTTTTGGTCCATGACTGAAGTTGAAGATCACTCCTGCTTTCCAGATGATGATGCTCAGCAGAAAAAACATGTCTGAGCTGATCTTACTTAGCAACAGATCTAGAATTTGAGCAGATTTTATTTCTGTGAAGCTTCTATGTTATCCCCAGTTACTGATTGAGAGAGAGATCATTTATCCAGTGGAAAAAGGGATTAATTTATATTGATTTGCCTTTCCCTCCCGCCATACACATTGTATAACATCAGGGTACACTTATTCTGCATCAGTAACTCTCAGCCCTGCTGCTGAAATCTAAGAGCTCTCTCATCTAATTATTCAGAACAGGCAACCAGCTTAAAAGGAAAACTCAGACCTAAAAATAAATTAGTGTATTTTTCTTATTGAAAAAATAGGAACCTTGATGCTATTTTTATTTAGAAAGAACTAATTCAGGCTATACCAACTCAGTCATTTCACTAGACAGAAGTCTATAAAAGAAATTGATGTCATAAATATATAGGCTAATGGTAATTTTTTTGTTGTTATTCTTTAGAAATCAGTCCTGCTTGCTGTATCTGAGGTTAAAAACAGAAGTGAGAACTACACGTTCTTTTAAAAATAACAAGAAAGGGAGATCACTGTCTTGATCTCCTGGCCACATAATCCGGTGATTGTTTTAAACAAATTAAAGCAGACTGCGTTCTTTCTGTGCATTCAAGTACAACAGAGTTTTCAGCCACCAGATACTCAATTTTCCTGACTAGTTTTTGAATGCTGGCCATGTGTGATTAGTGACCCATTTTTACAGCAGTGAGTTCAGCTATGTCTGTAGGACCCTGAATCAGCAAATTTATCCTTATTCCTGGCTCTGCTTGTTGGCGTGCTGAGCCAGACCCATTCCCTGAGCATGCTGCACTGCCACCTCTGTGTAGATCTATAGGAAGAGGCTCACATCATAAAGGAGCCATGCTGGTGTAAGCCAGGCCAAGACCATCAGGATTCATGGTGTACAAGCTTCTGATGCTGCTGATTTTGATGCTTTCTTTGCCTAATCAAAAGGCCCTAGGACCAGAAGAAACCTGTGCTGTTTGTGGTAATTGCAGTCCTTCCTAGATAACGGTCATAGAATTATAGAATGACTTGGATTGGAAGAGACCTCAAAGATCCAGTGGATGTATGTCTACGTGGGTGGTCCCTGCCCATTGCAGGGGGGTTGGAACTGGATGATCTTTAAGGTCCCTTCCAACCCAAGCCATTCTATGATTCTATGATCATTTAGTTCCCTCTCCCCTGACATGGGTAGGGACACCTCCCACTAGATCAGGTTGCCCAATGTTTCATCCAGCCTGGCTAGAAGCAGTCAGAGAAGTATCCTGGGGCTTCAGACTTGAGGCAGTCCTGGCTATAAACACTTGTGGCAGACTCTTGTGTGTGAAAACATGCACCATATCCCACAGGTTACCAATACTGCACTATCATTTCTTAATGCAAGTTTGAGGTCACCTCCAAAGTCTTCTGCTGCTGTTTGCCACAAAAGTCCAGCCCAGTATCTGTGTGATTTTTCTCATGGTACTTGTGCTGATCCATATGGGGCTGATCAAAGCCTCAGAATAAAATGTGGGCTGGAAAGAACACTGAAAAGGTCTTCAGGTCCAATTCCTCACTAAGAGTAGGGATGGCTGAAATTGGGTTACTTAGGGACCTGACAATTGAGTTTTGGTGTCAGTTATATGTAAATTTCACCCCAAAACACAGTTTTATGACAAACCTCTGCCTGACATGTTGTCTTCTTTCATTCTGCTCTGCAGTTCAAACTATTGTACTTGTCTGGTAACATTTTTCTCTGCAGCCACCCCTGTGTGATCCTGAGAGACCATTAAAATGGCAAAGATACGAGTGTGAGATGAAGAGGGCTGACATCTCTGCCGGTATGTCTTCACAGATGCCCTTTGCCTAGGGAATTGAGCTATGCAAGGGGAAGCATCTAAGGTTTTAAGTTTGAGCTGTGCCCCCTTTATGCCATAGGTTTGTTCTTTTTGCTTTCACGGTGAGTGACAAGTTGAAATGCCTGCCCTCAGGCATATGACAACATGGGACACTATGAAGAGCCAAGCTCCTTCTGAGACAATGGTAATGATTTCATTAAGTTAAAACCTCCAAGGATTCCTTGAGGCAGATGTAGAAGTGAGAATGACAAAAGCTATTACACAGATGTGCTGCAGACAGTAAATCCAGCCAGAGCTGGGCAGACGGTGAACACAGCACGGATTAAAGTATTTGTGCCATCCCGTGCCAACTCACCTTCCTGCTCCCCTTGAATCTCTGCGTTTTACAAATAGCTTTGGAGTGACTGATATGCATGGGCTTCTCTTCTGGTTAGGCTTCTGAGCGGCTGAATTTTAGCCATTTCTTTGTTGTTTGCTGCCTCCAACAGGATTACTGGGAAATTTTCCTCTGTCCGTGACAGAAGACCCACAGTGAGAGCAGTTGCCTTTGATGCTCACAGAGGAGGGCAGAATGGTCCCGAGAAATAAGCAAGAGGCTTGCAGAAAAATCGAGAGAAATCAGCTAGAAATTAGCACAGCTCCACGTTGAAAGTTCTTCATACTTGTTTAAGTATTAAAGAAATCACTGTTTAAAGATGTATGAATAACAAAAGTTCTGTTTAAAACAAATACAAAAATCAATTACTTTTTATGAAAATAAACCAAGATAGTGGTTTCATCCCTCCTAGGGCACTCTTAAAGGTTTTGTTTCTGGGAAAGGGCAGAGGAAATAGGAGGATATTGCTGTAGGTCACTTCTCAAGCCAAACATTCAAGCTCTATCTAAGCCATCTCTATATTCATACGCACATGCCAGCACAGGATCTTTGAGTTCCAAGTGCAAAGTCTTGGTCATAAGGTTCACTGGAACTGATGAAACATGAGCTCAAGTCCAGAGCTTCAAGAAACGTCAGTCAGACTGCTGAGTGATAGAAAAATATGAGTGTGCTGCTGGAGGAGGTCAACTACCAAACACAAGCTCAAGTGTGAACAGGTTCACAAATGTGTGCACACACATAAAAGGGGGGACAGAGGCAAAGACTCTGGTCAGGGATATGGGATACTCGTCATTTTCCTTGCAAAAGACAAGGCAAAGAGATAAAATTAAAGGGGATTTCTCAGAAGTGGAATATGAGCACCAGTATGGTGGGGTCTCTGGATGGATGAGGCCAGCTGCAGGCCCATGAGACCCATCAGTCACAGCAATGATTTTCTTTCCAAAAAGGTGTTACATGAAGAAACGCAAAATCAGCAAGGAAATGTGAAAGTACTTCTTCAATTCTTCATTTATCTCTGATTTTTCCATTGCATAAGCAAGTTTTAACCTGGGGAAACATACTGATCTCAGTATTAAGGTGCCTGAGAGCTGTGTGTTTACACTAAGATGTATTTATATTAAAACTTTATGACCTTTTAACATACACTAGTCTAAAAATAAAATTAAGCACGTCTTTTATCACAGTTAAAGCTATTGCAACAAACTCTTTTCTACCCAACATCATACCAAGATGCTTGCTGTTATGTTGCCGAGTAACAATATTCAATAAAAACTAAATCCACTTTTGGTCAAGAGATGGGGAATGAATATTTTGGTAGTAGCTCCAAAATCTCCATAGCTGAAGCTGTGGAATTTACCCTGCTGAGAAAGACAAAAGAAAGAAAGAGACACATGAAAAGTAGAGACCAAGCCCAGCACCTTGATACCCAGGTCAGAGAATGAGGTGGGAATGCCCCATCCTGAGGATCAGCACACATTTTCATGGTCCCTAGTGCAAAGAAAAGACTTCACAAGGCTGTACCCTGTCCCAGTCTGCTCCACTCAATTGATGAAGTGAAGTAGACAACTGCAGCAAGTGCCCTCCCGCCTGGCTATGAGCTGGTCCGCCTGGCTGTGATCTGGTCCACCTTGCTGGGAGCAGGGAATCAGAGGAAGAACCCTTATTTTAGGCTGTTGTGTGCCTGGGGTGTATGGGAGGAGAATGTCAGTGAAGAGCAGAAGGAAGAAGAGCAGGTTCTGCCAATGTGAGTGCATCTTCACACAAACAAAGCAGCATGAAGTTACATTCATGCAATGAAAAAACAGGATCCAGACATAAAAGCACCAAACTCTTGGGAGCAGTATGACTGTGACTAGCCTGAATGGCTGATTTATGTTTTCACTGTGCTCCAGCTCATGCCCCTGAGTCTGGTCACCTCCAGACTTTCAAACTCCTCAAAAGGGGTTGACTTAGGGGTCAGACCCTCCAAAATCATTTCAGTGACATGAACTTCAGCATCTGACCTCTTATTTGAAACCCAGCCAACACTTCTCTTCATTTAATAGCAGCAGAAGTACACTGTTCCTCACATCTATCTATTCAGTTTAGAGGGGACACTACACATATTTGGCACTTTGTCAGTGAAGTGATAAGGAGTTTATCAAGAAAACATGGACACAAATGCTGGCTGTGCTACTGGACATCCCTATGGAAAGCACGAAGATCATAAGCTGTTGCTGCTATTGAACCCACCCTGATGAAGCATCCTGCTTATGCCCACATGGGAAGTCACCAGCACTATCTTTGCTCTACTTTCAGCTTTGGAAAAAGTACTGACTGCATGTTTGATCTTAGTTGATCCTAAGTTAGAAGCTAAATGGAAGCAGGTAGCTAAAGGCTTGTGAGAATGGAGGATTAATTACACCTCGTTCCTGGCAAGGCAAAATTCCCCAACATTAAGCTGGAGGTGGTTTCATACCTTTGTTGTGTTTCTGAACATCACTGGTGGCACCCACAATCCTCAAATAACTTTTTAGAAACCAGCAGGTGAAAGTAGCATCCTCCTAGCTTCCTCTGCCCTCTAGCAAGACTGAGCTAAAATGTAGTCATCGGGCCACACTTCCTGGCACCAGCACTGGAGTGCTACTGAGGTATGATCTGATTTTCCCCACCTGCCTGCTGCAGAAAAGCAGTTACCAGCACTACAATCCATAAGTTTCAGAGGCAATAAATATTACTCAATCAGATATAGATGTAGCTGCTCTTCTGTTCACTTCAGTACGAGGATATTTCATGTCCCTCCCAGTGGCAGTGCATCCAGGGTAGCATCATGTTTGATACAGGAAAAGAAAACCCCTACCTACAGGGAAGTGGTCACAGTGGCTACTGCCCCACAGGGCACAGACAAGTGCAGATGAAAGAAGAAACAGCCAAAGTCCTTCAGCTTAGAATCTGATCAATCCTCTTCATCTCAGCTTCTCTGCTTTCCTGGCCCTCCAACTTGCTCGTCTTCATCTCCCTCAGTTTGCTTATGGAAAGCACATCTCTTTGCCTACCTCCACTTTCCCAGAGAAAGGCAGGGAAATAAACTTTGTTGTTGTCCTATGATCCCACCTCGCTCGGCCATGCCTCCTGCATACAGTGTGTAATTGCAAGGGCAGCAGAACATGAACTGCCTGCTGGACATTGCTTTTACAGAGGTGTTAATGCCCAGCTGCTCCTATTGTCATACACAGAACAGGCTTTTTACCAGCACTAGGGCTGGATTAGTGGCTTTGGAAATGTCATTTGGGACAGTCAGCTATTTTAATTATTTTTTCCTTGCAGTCTGTAGGCATTCCAGTCTACCCATCAGAGATACAGTTGGTTGCACAGCTTCCCATACCAACCAAAGGCAGTCAGTGATTGCTGGGGTGTGTGGGTAGAAGATGTGCTGGAAATTATATGCTCTCTTTAAATTTCATTTATTTTTTTCTTTCCCCAAAGAAGAGACCACAGAATTTGGTCATTTCTGTACACATGCAGAAAGGGCAGGACAATTCAATGAAGGATCTCAAAACCACCCAGAAATAGGGCTATTCCAATTCTGTCTATAAAGTTTTCAGTGGGGCTTTGTCCCATGTGTCGTCACATCTTGAGAACTGAGCAGGAGAAAGGAGAGCAGAGGAGGGAGATGGGGTTTAATGGTTCCACCAGCTCAGAAGCTGAGGAGAGCGGCCCTAGGGACAATTGCTTCAAGGGCTGCCTGGCAGATTCTGCCCACCTCATGAGTGGCCCAGGATGCCTGTTTCAAGAGTGTCTAAAGGCACTCAGAACAGTCCAAGAGGTTCCTCCAGAGCATTGATGGCAACTTCCTTATGCACATGGTGGATGAGCCAACTAGGTGAGGAGCGCTGCTAGATCTTACCCTCATGAACAAGGAAGATCTGGTTGAAGCAGTGAAGGCTGAGGGCAGCTTTGGTTGCAGTGACCATGGGATGGCGGAGTTCAGGATCTTGAGTGGCAGGAACAGGATCACAGGCAGAATCACAACTCTGGACTTCAGTAGGGCAAACTTTTCAGGTAATTGCTAGGAGAAATCTCATGGGACAAGGTTGTAGGAGGTAAGGGAGGCCCAGACAGCTGGTTAGCATTCAAAGACCGCTTCTTCCAACCTCTAGATCAGAGCATCCCAACAGGTAGGAGATGCCAGGAGACCTGCCTGGTTAAATAAGGAATTGCTGGACAAATTCAAGTGGAAGAGGAGGGTCCACAGGTCATGGAAAGAGGGACTGACCACTTGGGAAGAGTATAGGACTGTTCTCAGAGGATATAGGGATGCAACTAGGAAAGCTAAGGCCTCCAAAGAATTAAGTCTTGTCAAGAGGGGTCAAGGACAACGGGAAGGGTTTCTTTAAATACATTGCAAGGAAGATTTGCACTAGAGGCAATGTGGGCCCACTGATAAATTAGGAGGGTGCTACATATCTGAAGATACAAAGAAGGCAGAGCGATTGAGTCCCTTTTACTGTATCTGTCTATACTGCTGGAGGCTGTCCTGAGGAGCATCACACACCTGAGACCCCAGAGAAAGTCAGGATAAAAGGAGGAGTATGCCTTGGTTGGTGAGTACTGGGTTAAGGACCAATTAAGCAATCTGGACATTCACAAATCCATGGGTCCTGATAGGACCAAGGGTGCCAAGGGAGATGGTGGAAGTCATTGCGAGGCCCCTCTCCATCATCTTTGGTAAGTCTTGGGGAACAGAAGAGATGCCTGAGGACTGGAGAAAGCAAATGTCACTCCAATCTTCAAAAATGGCAAGAAGGATGAACCGGGTGACTATCAACTGGTCAGCCTCACCTCCATCCCTGGAAAGATGATGGAACAACTTATCCTTGGTCTGTCTCTAGATACATCAAGGATAAGCAGGTCATTAGGGTCAATCAATATGGATTCATCAAGGGGAAGTCATGCTTGATGAAAATTATAAACTTTTATGAAGACATAAGCAGGTGGGTAGATGATGGTAAAGCAGTGGATGTGGTCTATCTTGATTTCAGTAAAGCATTTGATACTGTCTCCCACAGCATTCTCACAGTTTAACTGAGGAAATGTGGTCTGGATGATTGATTAGTGAGGTGGAGTGTGAACTGGCTGAAGGAAAGAAGCCAGAGTTGTGGTCAATAGCACAGAGTCCAGTTGGAGGCTTGTGCCTAGTGGAGTCCCTCAGTAATCAGTACTGGGACCAGCACTATTCAGTATATTCATCAGTTACTTAGATGAGGGACTAGAGTGCACAGTCGCAAGTTTGCTGATGACACAAAGGTGGGAGGAGTGGCCAACACACCAGAAGTCTGTGCTGCCATCCAGTAAGACCTGGACAGGCTGGAGAGTTGGGTGAGAAGAAATTCAATGAAATATTACAAGGGCAATTGTAGAGTCTTATATAGGGGCAAGAACAGCTCCATGTAACAGTATAAGCTGGGGACTGAGCTGTTAGAGAGCAGTGTAGGGGACAGGGACCTGAGGGTCCTGGTTGTCAGCAGAATGGCCATGAGCCAGCAATGTGTCCTTGTGGCTATGAAGGCAAAAGGCATCCTGGGCTGGATTAGAAGGGGTGTAGTCAGGAGGTTGAGAGACATTCTCCTTCCCTTCTACTCTGCCCTGGTAAGACCATATCTGGAGTATTGTGTCCAGTTCTGGGCCCCTCAGGAAACTGCTTGAGACTGTCCAGCACAGAGCCACAGAAATGATGAAGGGATTGGAACATCCCCCTCATGAGAAAAGGCTGTAGGAGCTGGGTCTCTTTAGCCTGGGGGAGACTGAGGGATGACCTCATTAATGGTTATAAATATGTAAGGGGTGACTGTCAGGAGGATGGAGCCAGGATCTTTGCAGTGGCATCCAGTGACAGGACAATTGGGTGCCAACTGGAACCCAGGAGGTTCTACATTAATATGAGAAAAAACTTTTTCACAGTGAGTGTGACAGAACACTGTGACAGGCTGCCCAGAGAGTCTCCTTCTCTGGAGACATTCAAAAGCCTCCTGGACACCTTCCTGTGTAACCTGAGCTAGGTGTTCCTGCTCCAGCAGGGGACTAGATGATCTCTCAAAGTCCCTTCCAGTCCTTGACGGTCTGTGATTCTGTGATCTACAGGATGGACTCCTTACTGCTGAGAGCCTGAGCTATGTCGATCAGCTCATTTCATGCCAGATACAAACAGCTCCTCCATGAGCACAGCTTTGCTGCCACTTCACGTGGTTCCTAACTATGGGCCTATATTTGAAACATGGTAGATTTCATTTCCTGTGGAAACAACACCATTCCTACCCCTCCTAATGAAGAGACAATTTTTCAGAGAGGGAATGAAGCAAATTAGAACAGTAATTAACTAAGGAACAACTGGAGTTTTTCTCTCAATTCCCTAGGCACTGGGCTGAAATCGTATTCTGGCTTCCTCTAAAATTACATGTACCACATCAAAAGTAAACACTTAATCTAATATTCTAATTGTGTTTTTAAATAAACATCATGGTTATAAATCTTTTTAATGAGCACATAAGAAAAGAAGCAAATACCACATTAACTTTTCATTACCTTTTTAACATCCCCCATGGATAATGCAATTCATTTATGTGTATAACAACTCCCTCTACTATATGCTCTTGGTACACAGAGGGATGAAATAGTGTAGCTTTGGGAGTGGTTAAGGCGTTTTTGAATAAGAAATAGCTGTCATTTGATGCATTGCTTATAAAACTAAAAGTTATATACTGTAACAAAGAGTACTGGGATAGAAATGTGGACAATTTGGTACCTTAATTAAAAAGAAGACTTTTCTTATTTGCTGCCCTGCTCCAGAAAATGCTCTTAATCAAAGGAAAAATTAGCAGCAGAAAACTCTGAAGGAAGTCTTTTCTTGACATACTTTTAAAGTAAAGATTCTCCTGTCACAGTCCCATAACCCAATATGTCCCAAAAAACCCCCACAATTTAGGCAAACTAAGCATCCCAATGGTAAGCAACTTCTTAAGCAAAAGCAATTCAGCTGCTTTCAGAAGAGTAGCCACATGCTTCAGTAGAAAACAGAAACATCTGGAGAAAAATCATGCTGTTTGTAACTCAGCAGAATTTCAACATTGACTTCAAATGTGGTCAGTCTTTGGGTGGTGTCTCCAGTCATGCCTTTTAGGGAGAACTCCCTCTTCAGAGCACATGCGTGGTAGTAATAGGTTAAAACCATAAAATTTTGGTTTTCTGAGCAAAAATAGTGTGAAGTTTCTGCTTGTTTGAAAAGAAGAAAGTAAATATCCCATGAATCCTTCATAAAAAACTATCTATTCTTCATATCTTACATAATTTCTTTGTGCTTCAGTCTAAAATTTTTTTAATAATATTCATATAGGCAATAGGATTTCACATAGGGCTTTGTGGTAGCTGAATCAAATAATGGCAATGGTGAAGTAAAACTCTTTCACTGTATCCTAATTGATTGCACTTGACTGAAAGAGCCATCTCTAAGCTACACAGCCAGTAATTCTGTGGTTCACAGACAAGACTTATAAATAATTAATCTAATGCGTTGAGCATATGAACCATTCATTACCTGATACTTCTGAAACAATAGGATGGAAAGCAGCCAGCATTAATTGAACATCCAAGTGTCCAGTTACTCTGCATGGGCAATTTATGTCAGATGCTATATAATCACACTTTGAAACATTTTCCTGAAATAAATCTTCCCCACAGAGGGAGGTGCTTGTCTTTGGAAAAACTATTTATGCCAAGTGATTTGCCAGCTAAAGCACTTGGGTAGGACAAGAGCTTGGCTCACCAAGCAGCAGGGCTGGAGTTCACATACCTGACAGAACAGCTGAGTTAGTGAGGCACTGCCTAATTCTTCTCAGGCAGGTTTTTGGGAGGTGTTGGTAGCTGTTTGCCCTGGCTCAGAGGAATAGGTTAATTTCACAGCTAGTTTCCAAACCCACAGTTTAAAAACCACTTAACCACTTTCCATGGGCAATCCCACTGCAGCTGCAGCTCCTGACTCAGCAGGGCATGGTGTGCAGGTCAGCTTGCTGATCGGAACCCTAGACCTGGTGGTCACCATCTCAGCTGGAGCAACAAGATGCTCTGGGAAAGGGGCCATATTTTATCTCAAGTCAGGACACTGCTCCACAAGACCCTGATAACAGATCACCTTGACAGGCTGAACAATTCATATTTAAGTCTCTGCAGTGACATACTCATCTTTCCATGTGTGCTGCTAATCCCAGTTTCCTCAGTGGAGTCAGTCTGGTTCTCACCACAAACCTTTCAGTATACTTCACTGCCATCCCTTAAGGCAGGGATGTGCACCAGCCCTGTTGCTCTAGGAGGAACTTCTTTCACTACCCATGTCTCCTGCAGTTCCTCTCTGTCCATTCATTCTATTTGCAAACCAGCCTGTCTTTACCTCTGCCAGTCTCTTTTCCTTGTTTTTACATCTTTCTATGATGGTCTTTTTCCTTTTCTTCCTCATCTTAACTTCAATTCTGTTCACTTCTTCATTTATCCTCCTTGAAACCACTACAAAATGTGTACTCCTGATCACCAGGAGAGGAGCTGGTGGTGACAGATTCACCTTGCTTCTCTATGATCTCTCTTCAAATGACTTATTTTCCCTACAAGGATCATTTAAATCCTTTAGGAGATGGCAATTATAGACATTGTCCGTGAAATCTGACTAGGCATAGGCTTACCTTAGTAGGAGTTTTGCTAAAGTGCAGGAAAACCACTGCCTTTTCTGGACTTCCTAAAAGATTTCTTCCAAGAAAAGACACGACTGCACTACCATCCCTCAGCTCAAATGTGTGGTGCTAGTAAGAAGTGCCACTCAGTCAGAAGAGGTCTGCACTGAACACATCAGGCTGGTCCCTGCAGATTGGTCTGAACACTTGAGCTCCCTCTCTCCTTTGGCATGAGATCAAATGCTGAGATTACATTAGGAATTTAAAATGCAAGGAGCTCACTCTAGTGGCAAGCAGTATTCTGGAATAAGTTCACTTCTCCTCCTACCATCTGGTGATACTTAAAAACAGAGGTGAAATATATAGAGATAGTGACCCATTACTTTTTAATAGAAGGTCTGGGTCTCTGGTCCTAATGGCAAATCATCAAATCATTTGTTGTTTTCACTTGCTGTGGAGGCAGTAGTGAAGGCCAAGGAAAGCCACCAGCTGAATCCTCTTGGTGTGCAGGAACAAGAACTGGACCCAGGATACCAGCACGTGATGAGTCCTTACCAAAAATGCAGACTCAGCTCTGTGCGGGTGCAGGAAAGGTGCCAGCACTAAACCAGCTTTCCAGCCAACCCCAACAATCTGCAGACGACATTCAAAGAGCTCCAGAAAGTCACAGAAAATGGACACCTAACAACATAACCTACATTTGATCCAAGATTCTTTCTAAATTTTACTTTCTCCTCACTCCTTTCTATGGCAGAGAAATGTTCATATTTTAACAAAATCCTCTTATCTTTGCAGAAGTCTCCAGCTATCTAACTAGCAAAATATAGGGCCATTACAAAACAGAAGAATAACTGCTTGACTGCTTATCTCAATGATAATTTACTCTCTAACTAAAGAGACACATAGCTGCGAGATGGGAATTTATTTACAGTTCCTGTCTGACCTTTTTAATGTCTGATAAAATCATGTTATGGAAGTGTTTAAAAATTTATTGTCCTCATTTAGCAATGTTGACATTTTGTGATTATTGACTCTGGAAAAAACTACTGGCACTGTCAGGCAGAGAAAATTCAGAAATTGTTTCCAGGGAGCAACAAAGCTCTGATTTTTAGAGTATAGAACACTAAGAGATCCTTTTTATTGCATATTTTAAATAACCACCAAAAAAAAAGGAAGAAGAAAAGAACCTGCAAAGCAAAGCTGAAATACGAAAGGAGAAAAATGCCCTTGATTAAATGCAAATCAGGGTTTCATTCCCAGCTGGCTGAAGTCAATGGTGAAAAGCATCATTACTTCAAAGCAAGGATGATCAGGTCCAGGGATGCTCCAAGACTAGTTCTGTGCCAGTTGAGGCTGGCAGCAGGTGGACAATAACTCAGAGCAGTCCAGCTGGCAGCAAAGCAGCCACTCGTGAGCCCCAGGGGCAGGGAGAGGGGAGAGGCTGCAATAAAGGAGCCTCAGCAATTTGTGCTTGTGAAACTTTCCAAATACTCAGGCCACACAAGTGGCCCATACACATACATGAAGGAGTGAGGATGGCCCCAGGGAGCTCTTTAAATTGCTAATGGCAAAATATCCTTTTTGTACATGACCCATGAAGGTGCTCATCATTGGGCATCCAGCACACTGTGCTGATGAGCTTAGGCCACTGCATGAATAAAACCCCTAGAGAACCATCAGTAGATAGTAACTTGAGATGTGCACAAGACGCCAAAATCCTTTGCCAAGATAGTTAATTGTGCTTATGCACAGTAGAAAAACATCACTGCAGAATGATCACTCACAATCTTTTTCAGGAGGTGTCATGGTTTTCTTGATCTCTCATTTCTCAAAGATCTTCCTCCTCAAATATTACCAACCTTCCTTTAAAAAATTTCCTTGTCCCCCTTACATTTTTCCACCTAACATCACACAAAAAGGAGGATTATGTTTGTAGAAACAAATAAATTTCAGCACAACAGTAAAAAATCAGCTTCTCTGTCAAAGGGCTCTTCAAATTGAGTGTGATATCAATTTATAAAAGCCCTTTCATTGACAAGATGAGGCAGCAGAGCTCAGCTCTTGGAACTCACACGTGTTCATGATGCATCAGCATTTCTGAGTGATGGAGGCTTGCAGCTGCTCCCTGCAAAAGTTGCTCCTCCAGTTTAGCACTGGAGGACATGGGTTTTCCAATACACTTTGCTTGCTATAAAATCTTTAATGAAACCAGACAAAAACTCTGTCAGAACTGCAGCTACAATCAAAATGAGAAACAAAAAAATTTACAACCTTTCACAGGTCCAATTTTCAGATGCAGTTCACTGTTGCAGCTGCATACAAAAGCACAGGCTACAGCACAGATGACAGAGGTGTGTGACATGAAATAGGCAAAACTCCATGTGGCAATGCTGAAAATTGCGCTTTACTTTGATACAACAGTTCTTAATGGTCTTTACAACTGTTCTTCTAAATATAGTGACTGATCTAAAAGAGGTTTTTTTTGAAGTGTATCAAGTCATTGGAGGCCAAAAGGCCTCAGCTCAGCTATGCATCCAACAAGCTGCCATGTTTTAAGTTGCACCTCTCTTTCCACAACTTTTGAGGAACTCCGAATGACTCTTCAATTACTTCTAATTTGGTGTTGCTACTTGGGATAAGCTATTATGAATTTCCTTTCAGAGAAAGCTTCTATTTCCTGACTGCTGTGATATTGGCATTTCAATGGCATTTTAATATCTCTTGTTACCACTCCGAGGCTCATGTGGATTAATAGAACTATTCCAGCATTTTAAACAGATAAAAAGATAAGCATTCTTTCATTGTCAAGGATTATGTCGACATATGAGTATCTCCTTATAATATACTTTGTGGTAAAATTGTGTGTCTGGCTCAGATCTGGGTCCAACTAATGACAATGAGAAAATTGCTTGAAGGATGATAGAATTAGCTGACACATTTCTAAGCTCATCAGTAATGGAATTACCATGGAAATTTCTGTTCTCCCATGGTGGGGAAAGAAGCCACACATTTATTGGGGTTCCTGTTATCCATCACTGGAGAGAATTTGACTTTGGCTGTACAAATCTTACCTCTGGCTGCTGTCACGTCTGAGAAAGGTGTGATCACTTTCATCCATATTGCAGTATGTTGCTACCTCACAGCAGCTCAACCTTTTGAAAGACAAAGAGACCAAAAACAAATCTAAATTCATCATGTTGCTCTTACTAACAGCCACCTCTACAGAAAGTTCATTCAGCAAACGCTGTAGAGGTGAGAGCTTTGCAGTCAATGGTTCAAAGTGTTGCCCATGTATAACTATGAAGGAGTGCTGCCCTGAAGTGCCCTAGGTAGCACCAGTGGGCTGAAGACCTGCCATGGGGTATCAGGAGGCAGGAGAGGCTCTGAGGTTGCCTAAAATGGCTCATCCTTTCTTGCTCCCATAGATTCAGCATCACATTTGTCAGAGTGGGTGTCTCTGGTGACAGTCACACTCTGGATCCCCCTGGCTGTTATAGGATCTGAAAATCAGACTCCACTGAAGTGTGCTGTGGAGGTATTTCAGTGCCACAGAAGCATCTATAGTCTTTAGCATTGTTTCTACCTTCGTTCTCCTGACCCAGTGAGGTACTGCAAGGGCTGTTACCTGAGACTGCCAAGCAGATTTTATTTGGCTATGGAAAATAAATGTGTCAAAGGCTGCACTGCACAGCCGTGGTGTGATTGAATTAAATTGCAACAGCAGCTAAATAATTATCACTTTACTCCATTAGTCCACATTCATAAAGCAGAGTATCAGCACTCCATGACTTCCAGCAATTATTTTAAATGTTTTTTTAAAATGTGGTAATGGGGAAAATTTATGGAGTGTTTCTAAAGCCGTTTGCTTCTGAAGGACTTATTCATCAACAGTTATTTATCCTTGTATTAACATTTGCAAGTCAGCTTTTAAAGCCATTTTGCATACTTCCACTCAAATAGCATTTTAAAATATGACTAAATGTTGTTTAGAAGGGAGAAGCATTTTGGGTAGTCATTCAAGAAAAATGCCTTTGTCAAAACAGAAAGCATGCTCCCTTTATCAGGAAAAATGGGACTAAGATTTGACTTTTTGATGCTAGGGATGGATGCACGTGACAATGGGCAACTAGACCTCTTCCCATTTCATTATTCTCAAGACACCATAACGATGAGTTTCTTATCTCTGTGAGACACGACATATGCTGCCTTTAAAACTGTCCCTTCTTGCTGGTCTGCTACATGTTAAGAACATGATTGTGATAACCGGCCCAACAAGAGATAGGTCCTCCAGCTCTGTACATGAACATGGAAAGGAAGCAGAGGTCAGTGAGTGAGTAAGTAGAGTCCCACATAACTGCAATGCATTAATTACTGTTGCTGCTCCTGGGCCAAGAAAAGTTGGTGATGGCATTTTGGCTTCTTTCTGTTGATGGATGTGTAAAAAGAAAATGTTGACTATTCAGGAAGCACTTTGGACTACAATTCATGTACGAATATCTGAGAGTGCAAATTCTTATTTTCTTATTCTCTCTGGTGAATATCCCTAATGAGCAAGAGAACTGTGCCCATGAATTAGAATGTGTTAGATTAAGAACAATTTAGCAGGCAGAAATCATGTGCAGAGGTCTCTTCCTCATTCAAATGGGGAGGAGGGTTGAAGAACAAACACTGCAGGACAAAATTTTAAGTAAATTCTAAGATATTTGACTGGCCAGTTTTTTTCTTCAAAAAGGCCAAAAGGAGGAGCTAACTTGCAACTATGTACTGCCAGAGAGCCCAAAATGGATGCACAAGAACATTCACAGGTCCAGGTGACAAGATGGTTCTCCAGAGCAGCAGGAGGACACCTTCTGGTTTAGGCACAAGAAACCTCTTTGCGCCTTCAAAATTATCATAAGGTAATTACAAGCTATTTTTGCTGCATGTTGTTTAAAGTCCTGAGTCAAAGAACTGTCTGAAAACTGTGCTTTAAAGAGCGCATCCTCAGAGAAATTTGGAAAACACTCATGGAGACTGAAGCTTAAGAGAGAGCCCCTCCTGGTGCTATCTTGTACCTTGTATAAGCCACAGCCTTGGTCTTGCTCTTCTTTTCTGATGCAAGAGGCACATAATGTCAGTTGTCCAAATCAGTGACTGTCAAACAGCTCTACTGCTCTACTGCTGCCAAAACCAAACGTGCCACTAACTAGGAAGGTCAGAGGAAAACATGTGGAAGAGTCAGAAACAACTTGACTCCATGGCAAACAGCCAGCTGCCCAGTAGAAAGGAAAGCATTAGAGATGGCCTCTCCTTTCATTTGAAACCTTCTCAAGACAATGAATAATTCACATTTGCTGCCCCCTCATCCCTATCTCACAGTTTAAAACCATCTCAGGACCATTCTCTTTATTGCCTTACTCCCAACCTGACATTACCTATGGTAGACAGCACCAGTTATATTCTCTTGTGATCCTGACCACATGGGAAAAGCACAGCTACTTGAAGAACCAGGGAAACAAATAAATCGTGGAACTTAAATCGATTCAGTGATTCTCACTGGATATTAAGCTGCCAAAATTAAGCAAGATGCTGTATGTACATAGAGGCAAAAAGAAGCTGTAAACAGGCAGACCTGAAATTCCAGATTCACAATCATGATGCCTCTACACAAGGTCCACTCACTCTGTACTGCTCACCACAAAAAATTGAAGTTTCTTTCTTAATGACAATTATGCAGAGCCAATGTTTGCCTTCACCCAGTCTATACACTGCACTACCTTTAATTAAGCAGTGCAAGGAATGAGGAATGCTTGCACTTTAATGAACATAAAAATCAACAGAAATTGCATCGATCAAAGAGACACAAAAGTATCACTCAGTAGCATATTCTGACCCATTGATATTTGAGGGGACAGTTCTGAATCATGATGTCACAAGGTTCAGTTTGTTACTTTCTTATCTCTGAAGGAGTGAACTGATAGGGAAGTAGGAATTAAAGGCGAGTTCTCTTTCCAGTCATTATTCATTCACCCACTGGTGAAGGATTCAGACACATCTCACCTTTAAAGGCTTTCACACCATATTTGTTATCTTTCATCACATTGCCCTTGAGCAGGAAGAGGGAAGCAATAGTAACTTTTCCTTCTTTGACAGGGGGCATACAAACGTATTTTAAACTTCTACCACATTTCAATAGAGCAGCAAAGTTACCATGGTGGATTTAATGCCATCACTTGTTTTTTCCCCTCCTTGTCTATTTTCATTTCAACCAAAACATTGCTATCCACTATTTTAAAAGTGACAGAAAATAAAATATGGAATTTTCATTTTTTAAAAAAACCCATTTCTGTACAAAGTGCACTGCAGCTGCCTGTAAATATGGCAGTAAAAAAAATGAAGTTTTCTTCATTCACTATAGAATCAGATCTATTCTATGTTCCTAATATCTCAAACTATTGATCAAAATATGACAATAAAACATCCAATAGAAATTTTGATGCAGCTACTCTGAAGAAATAACTGAACCAGGCTTAAATTCAGCTAGAGGAAGATGACTGAGCAGTTGTTGTAAGAACTCGTCCAGTGAAAAGTGATATGAACTTAGATATGATATGAAAAGTGATATGAACTTAGTGTACATACCTGTACACTTTGATAAATAGCTATCAAGCAGCTCTCTGGATTTTACAACATAGTACTCTGAAGTGATTTTGCAATAGTACAGAGAGAAACTTAACAAGGAAATTGCAGTTGTAGCTCTACTAATCAATATTTCCATTACACTAAAGAAAAAATACTCAGCTTCTATTTTTGTATAGAAAGAGAGTCTTTCATGGTTTTCAACAACCTGCCCATGAATTTAATTCTGGATAGAAGAGTCAGTTTTTGCTCCTAGCTGCATTAAAGAAAAACACTGTCCAAAAATGTCCTGGGGGTCATGGTGGGCCAATGTGCCCTTGTAGAAAAGGGGGCAAAAAGTCTACTGGGCTGCATCAGGCAGAACCCTGACAGTAGGTCAAGAGAGATTGATCCTTCTCTGCTGCTCAGCCCTAGTGAGACTTACCTGCACTGCTGGGTCCAGACCTGATCTTCCCAGTAGAAGATAAACATGAACATACTGGAACAGGCCTATCAAAGGACCACAAAGATGATTAGAGGCGCGGGTGAGAGAACTGGGGCTGCTCAGCCTGGAGAAACGTTTGGGGGGCATTTCAGCCAAGCATATAAATACTTAAGGAAGGGAAAGTAAAGATACAAGGACAGGCACGTCTCTGTGATTCCCTGTGGCACGTCATGGGGGAATTAGTACGAGTTGAAGTATAGGTGAAACTAAGGAAAAAACACTAACTTTTTTGATGATGAGGGTGATCAAGCACTGGAAGAGGTTGCTTGAGAGGTTGAGGGATCCCACCTTTGGAGGTTCTCAAGAATCAACTAAACAGAGCCCTAGGGAAGCTGCCCCAGGCTCACACAAAAGTTTTCTCTCCCCAGGCCTTGCTTTGCATCAAAAAATTAGCAGTAACAACAAAAGAAGGCGGCAAAACAGAAAAGTGAAAAAACAAGAACAAACCCCAAAACAAACAAAAAGGACTTTTCCTCCTTTGCAAACAGCATTTCCATAATGAGGTAAACAAACAGTCTTCATTAGCACCATCAATAACACAGACTACCCACGCCATATACCTACAATGGAGCCAGGCCTCCTGACTTGCCAGGAAATGCTCTAAGGATCTGGTGGCCCACTCTGCCCTGCATGAGCTTGAGTGGCCCTTTCTAGGGGATCTACAGAGGTTATTTTGGACAGCCCATTCCCAAAAGATTTAACATCACTGGTAAGGGTTAGCTCCTTTGCTGGCATTTCATGGCTAGCTTGTTAGCTGGATCGAGTAGATAGTGTTTCATCTTACAGCTCCCTATAGCCATATACTTGTGTTTATTGAAGTCCCAAAAGCAGTTATAGGTGGCTCTACAAGCAGCCTCACACAATCTCACTGTTTCTCCTCCAGCTCTCTTCCGACCATAACTCACTCCCAAGTTCAGGATGCTTTCTCCATCTTAAGGGATAATCTTTATTGTCAAGTCAGTGCTGCAGAGTTGATAAAGCAGCCCAGATCCTAATAGCTGAGCCAGATAACCTCTACAGGGACAGACAGGGGAGCTGTATTTTTGTCCCCAGCTTATACAGTTCCTATTACTATTCTGAGGCTAAAGCCAACTATTCATAAAGTGTGAGATAATATGAAAATATTTTCAGAAGTAATCAACATAACAGAGTCATCCTGAAGGATGCCAGGTCCTTTTGTCACCCATTATTATGCATCGTGTGTCTCCATGGCCTCTGTGGCATCTTTGCTTAAAGACACATCAAAGTTAAACAAAAATAGATGCATTAGTTTTTTCAATTATAAATTTAAAGTTGAAAATTTATTTTAAAAAGCAGTTTTGTTTTTTTTTACCCAGAGAATTAACACAATTATCCACAAGGTAGATCAGAGCAGACTCATGCTCTCAATTGCTTGCTAGAATAAACAACAAGGAAGTGGATCTGAAAGTTCAAGCTGAGCCTGCGCATCAAGGTAAACACAATTCAGGCAGTAAAAAACTACAAATCAAGGTCCACTTTGGCCACAATGATACAGCCATTATGAAAGCAAATGGGCCCTTGAGATGCAGGTCCTGGCAGTGAGGACAGCCTGCTTTACCCATCCATTACAGCAATGGCGATGTTCCTGAGTGAAAGGAGCAGAAAGCCCATAAATGTGTATGTTCACTCCATTCAATTCCTGGCTGAATTACACTCCACTGTTGCCACTGGCTACACCAGTACAAATTGTTCCAGAGCGAATTTCTGTTATGAAAGGGCAATTTAGATTTTTCCCACCACTGACTTTCAACATTATGTGAACTTAACATGAGGGGTTTGTGTTGCCAGTGAGGCATAGGTTTTTTGAAAAAGTGAACAATTTATGCATATTCCTGTATTTGCAGTTTCATATTGAACCTCTACAAAAAGCATACATTTGAAGCCTGAAAAAAGCTCTGCATTCCCTGCTTGTGTATATAAAATGAACCATTCAGTTCTTGATAGCCAAGAGCACTCAAGCATTGTATGTTTATGACATTTCCTCTACTTTTAAATCATAGAATCATAGAATAGTTTGGGCTGGAAAATGCTTTGGTTCTTGTACAAACATCACACACAGATACAGAACTGGTCCATACCAAGTACAGACCAGTTAACCAGAGCAGATTTAAAAACAAATGCCTTTCCCTTTTTGTAATTCCTCAAGCTTCATTGTCTCCTATTTGCTCCTTTCCAATTCACATGTGTAGAGGGGAAGCAAGGTCACCCCTTGCCTTGGTCATATTTAGACATCCCTATGGAATAAGGATGGTATTGTCAAACCAATTGCTTTTTTTTCTTGTTGAACGCTTATCAAAAATATTTCATTTGGTATTTTACTCAGCACCATGAAAGCAATAATTGACAAGAGGTTCATACCTCCAAGAATTGTCATCATTGTTGTAAATGCACAGTCATTTTGATGTGTTAAATGCAGGCTGCTTCTACAAGGCAAAACTTGTCATAGAAACCAAGTTTTGTTGAAAAAAAAAAAAAAAGGTTCTGAGAGCAGCTTAAATAAACATAACACTAGCACATAGCACATCCAGGTGGCAGGGCAACTTCATACTGTATTTCGGATTTTATTCTTTCAATATATACATGTGTTATTTATCCTTTTCCTTTTTTCCTTAGGTACAGATCCAACTCTTAAAATGCAGTTTCCTTCAGCAGTGTTTCTTAGATAAATGGTTTGGGCAGATCAGCATTTCAGTTTTATTACATTTAGACTTCCAGCAAGCACAAAGAGTTCAGTTTCCATAAATATAGAGAATAAAATAATAGCCTACATCAACTTCTAAAGCATTTCGAGCATGAAACATCCTGTCAGAAAAAAACACAACTGTGAGCTGAACAGGAGGCACTGGAGAACCACAAGAGGGAAACAGGCATAAAGGCTGCTGTATCATGAACAAAACCACTGAGGAGGAACATCTGATCACCAGAATCCAACACCTAACTCTGATGTAAAGGGCCACCATTCCCACTACAGCTGCCGGCTGAAAGCTTGGGAAAAGGGAATTCACCAGAGAGGAGGAAGGAAAAATATGATATTATGCTAAGAAATCTGTTTTTTCAAACATGTAAATCTATCAGTGGCACCCAGCAGTTTATTCCACTCTTTGCAGTGATGCCAAGATATCCAGACCATACCACCACCAAACAACTCACTGTAGGAAGAATATCACCATACCTGCACACGGTTTTCCCAACTGTATGGTATGGAAGTTATTTGTAAAAGATTGAAAAAAGAACTTTGAAGTAAGCCAGTCAGAAAAGTTCAGTATCTTTTAAAAATTAAAATTGCAAGACCCATTTCAAATCTATTCCTCAATTAAATGCAGTTTCTGTTCTGTGAAGAAATCTTGCTGATTTTCCTCCCTTTTTCCCCTGGCATTTGTTAATGAGGTTACAGTGCCACCTCCTGGAAGACAATGAGTTGCTGGAATTGCTTCTTGAAATTTAAATTTCAATTAACTGTGCTCATACGGCAAGCTAATTCACTCAGATCTGCCATGATAGCAGCAAGGTGAAGGCATTGGATGGACAAAAAACAGGTCTTAATCTCTTTTTTACCTTAATAGACATACTGCAAATGGTTACAAAGTATGCAGGGAAAGAATAGACAGGTTGATTTTAGCTACAGCCGTAACAGTGCAAGAGGAATAATTTATATGCTCCATTTTTAAGAGGCAATTTTAGAACCAGCACTGGAATAGCAGAGACCTGCTCAAACAAATCTGGCCATTTGCTGATCCAAAAAGACAGCAAAGAGCTTCTGGTTCATATCAGAGGGTATAAAATCAACAGGTCCCCAAAAAGGCTAATTCTTGATGAAATTAAAATATCACCAACAAATTACACTTGATTGATTTCTGAACAAAAAGAAATTCATAATAGTAAAATCACTTTCACATCAAATAGCTCAGCAAAATTAATTTTAGCTTTTTAGAATAAATAACTATTAGTTTTATTTAACAGATAGAGAAAAATATAAAATAATTGGAGTTATTTTCAGAGGATTGAAATAATTTCCACAAACACAATAGTGATTACTTGCATGTAGGAAGACCTGTTAGCTTTAAAAAATTAAAGCACTGAAAAACCAGAAAAACTTGTCCATTCTCAGAAACGTGTGTACACAAGCTCACAGATGTCTAATAGAGGTTTTAATGTGTTCAATTAGAACATCAGCTTGAAGAGCAGAAAACAGGGCTGCAGCTACAGTCTGTTAACATTCCTAACTCAGCAGCCATAATACATTAATAACTCATAGGTACTTTTTATATTCATGGTTCATTCTGAACACTTCATTATGTGGCACAATCAATGTCCTTTTACTACTGAAGTTATCACTAAGAAACAACATTGAGTGGGATTGTCCCAAGCGTGTTACCATATTCTAACTGCACAGTCATCAGAGGCAAATGAAAAATCTGAGATTAAAATACTCCAGTTACATAAAACAATTTTTCTTTCATTAAAAGGTTTCAAGGCTTGATGCTTAAGAGTCTTCCCAAAAAATTCAAAAGCAGGATAAAACGGAATTGTTTGTATGATCTAATCCAAGCAATATAATAGTCTTGGGGCATCATGTCTCCCTCTGGAAAAAATCATAGTACCAACAATCACTAAAATTTTATTCATAAACTCATCAAAAGGGTAAGCTGGAGCTCCAGGAATACCTTGTACTCAATGCAGTGACTTGCTCTGGAGCACAAAAATAACCTCCTGCACTGCGTTGATTTTACTGCCTCGTCAGAGTGTATTTGCTGATAAAACCAGGCATAAATTCTTGGATTTTTCTTTAAGCAAAGACCACTGATGAGCAATGAAGACAGGCTTCACTGTGAATCAACTTTTCTTCAGGCACATGGATCAACCAGCTGTAAGAGAAGATTTATCAAAGATGCTTTTTGATGCTGTTTGCAGATACTGTGCTTTTAGTAAATCTATTTCCACTGCTATGTCAAAGAAATATCTAGTCTGCAAGATGGAGTGCATTAACTTTGACATTTTCATAGTCAAACATACAATTCCGCATGCAGTCCTCAGACATTTCCTAGGGCTTCTCTCTTTCTGTAACATTAGCTTTGTCAGAAATTAATTCCATTTTTATTGCTATAGGCTGAACTCTGGCTAAAACTACAAAACAGGAGGCAAGATTTAGTCAACTGTAGTGATATAAAGCAAACAAACATCCACAATAAAAGATGTCATCTGTTCACAGTCCTGAAGTGTATGCATTGGAACATCTCTCCTGTAAGCAAACAGTCCAGCGGGATAGAAACAAGGTGGTGACATTTGAGGCAAGCTTTGCAAATAAAATCTTGCATTATATTCTTTGCTTTTTCAAAGCAATACCCAGAGAGATTCTCTTTGACACGTTCAAGCATTAGCTGTAGCCTAAACTAGTAGCAGGTTACCTTCCAAGAAGAGACAAGTGGGATTTTGAAGCCAATTTATACAGCTTGCTAACTAAGCCTGCAATTTTGACTTCCAACACTCTTGATTTCAAATCACTTTTATTGACTAGACCATGTTAAAACCCAGATAGATGAGCAGAGGGTAAATGTTCTCCCACTTGTTCTTTATCACTTCAAAAGTTCGGAGGAACATCTGACTTAATTCATACAGAATGTTTTAGTTAATCCACTGTGGTTAGCTGCTTTACTTCAATAGTTAACAGAGCAGCATTTTGAAGTTCTCTTTCTTGGAAATAAGTTCCATTTCTTAGAATGATAAGCACTAACAATTCCATTTCAGTTCTAAAACGGAGTCAGAAGGATTATTTTAAATATTATTTGAGGTAAATTCTCCAAGAAGGGACATTGTGAAGTAAGCTAATTTTTATGATGAACCCTCCCATGAAAATGTAATTGTGCGCTTAAATTACAATTTGAAATGACAATTAAAAACACATCTCCCAAGTGGAGTATTGCATCTTCATAGCAAACATGCCAGTGAGCATAACTCCACTCTCTCAAGTGGAGCTCCCCCATGTCTCACTTACCTGTTGCAATGTGAATTGAATGATGGAGGAGACATGACCAGATTTTTTTTTTGTTTTAATGTAATACCATCATATTTTGCTCAGCATCTATTCTACAGACAGCTATGGGCCCTCGCTGCACATGTGTAATTAAAGATACTGCAAAACAGCTCCCAAATTCTCTCTTTTCTACTGTAGAGACTGTACCTTGCTTACAGGAGGTAAGCATATAGATCCAAGCCTCGGAGTTGTTCTTAAACAGGTCCGATTCTCCTCAGTAATTCCTGCAGTATTCAAGGAGACATTTGTTCTCCCAGCTGGAAAGTCAGAGCTGTACCAGACACTTTTTGTCCCCAGTGCATTCCAGGACAGTGAACCAAAAAAAAAAAAAACCAAAAAACCCCCACCTTTGACAAAAGAAAATTTATTATGTTCTGCAGTGTTCTTCTTGACCTCCTTACACAGAAGAACTGAAGCTTGCCAAGACATCTTCCTCTCCCATCCTTCCATATGTTAAAAGATGCACAGGAAAAAATAAACCCAGTTAGCTGCTGTTTCTGCACCCTGTCCAAACCATCCTTCAAAACCATCCTCCCTGAACCAAAGGGAACATGGATAACATGCAGAATATTTTGTTGGTAGCTAAGCTATGAAGTCTTAGAGCAATAAAAGCCTAAAGACACCAGCATTAGAACAACCAAATTAGTAAACATTTGCCAAACAGCAATGTAATGTAAATCCACATTTGTATATTATAGCCTTGCCCTGCCTTTATCACAAAGTCTCCTTAATCTACCATGTTCAATAACCTAGCAGACCTTAATAAATAATTCATGAACAACCAGAAATGCTTACAATTTCAGAAAATTCTGTGTCCTCACAAAGCCCTTGATGTCATTCAACTGTTTCAACCTGAATACATCTGTTCAAACCATTGAGAAAACATTTTCTCCATGGATACTCTCATTTTTCTTACAAAACCCGATACAGAACTGAATGCTCAGCACTGAAAGCCACTCAAATTGCCACTTTAGACATCTTTTTTTCCAGGAAAGATTCAAAAAGAAGGAAAATAAGAAAAAAACCCTCAGTCTTGCAGAAATCAAATACCAACACAAAATACAAATGAAAAACTACAGAATTGTGATTATACTCTTATTTTTATAAGTTGGGAATGATAGAGAACCGAAAACAATCACCAGCTTCTTAGAAAATGGCCTGCAACTAAGGCCACTGTGCCTACACATATACTTTACAAAAACCAGAACAGTCCAGTGTATAATCTTCCATGCCAAACATTTCATAATCCTTCATATGAGATACTTGGAGATAAAAATATTCTACCGTTTTATCAGGAGCTGGAGTTTACACATTTTATATACCAAAATTAGTACCATGTCAGAAAACAGCACAGAGTTCAGTGTTTTACTTTGGCTGCCCTCTACCAGGGTATGAAAATCTACCACCCCATCCATCTGCAGCTTCAGTTCCACACTTCTGATGATGAGTCACAATTCAAACCAGAGATATGGGTTTTCAACCTACAGCGTTAGGAAAAAGAACTCAGTATAACTCAGTCACCTCAATTTAGTATCTTCCTATTAATAAAGTCTCATTCAATCATCTTTGCATTTGGATAAAAATACAGTAAAGTTGTTTTGACTTTGAAAAGGAGTCAGGATTATAGGAAATCCTGAATTTTTAAAATGCTGGGCAGTGTTGAACACAACTGACATTTCAAAGTTTGCTATCTGTGTGAAGATCACTATCAGTGGAGAGGAAAGGACTGAAGTAGTTCCTCCATACATTCCGTCACTCACACTTTGTACAGCTGCAGATAATCTGATGCAAAGCAAGCATTAAGAAACTGAGTGGCAAGAGGAAAAAAAATATACATTAAGTCACACTACATTAGTTGTGCTGCACATGGGATCAAACTGTTTTGTTTTGTCCTCAGGTATGTTCTTAAGTAAGCAAATACAGTGGAATTTGTTTGGTTTTAAATACTCTGTCTCACTGAATTTTATGTACACTGGATTTTCACTGCAAAGGGGAGCAGGTGAACTATGCCACAAAAGCATAGTTGCATTTAAGCATAGCAATGCCTCTGAAAAATGTATACTACATTCCATTCATGAAAGAATTGTCATCATGCATAATGGAAACATTGCAGTTATGGGACATAAAGCCAATCCTTCTCCAGTCTTTACTAAGGTCGTTTGCTAGAAAGTCAAAAAAAGTCTTAAAGACTTGAGATATCAAAGAGAGACATCTGAAGAAACAATAATCAAATTATTAAGAATCCAATACTTCTTCAGCTGAAGAGAAGAAAGGCTGGTGGTTGAATGGAAACTTCAACCATATGTGAATGATTTTTTTAAAAAAATCTATTAAAAATGAACACTGGGAAAGAATTGCAAATTTTTTCTACCGCATGAGTACCTTTACTGCACTGAACCAAGTGACACAACTTAATTCCTAAAGCCTACAGCAGCTGAATTGAACTCCCTTGTAGTTTTCAGGTGGGAGAAACCCACATGTGAAAGGAAATATTTTCTTTAGAATGAAAGAAAAAAAAACCCCACAGTAAAAGTCTTTCAGCTCCCTCAGACTATGTATTTGCAGAATTACCTCTGATTTTTATTTTTCAAAGAAGCAGCAGAGAACAGAAATTAAGCTCTGGGATCGGGAAGTTCAGTCTATTAATTACTTTCTTTTCCCTTCTGTATTTGCTATTCTTCAAAAATAAGATCAAAGGCATAACAAAACAGAAAGAAGAATTAAATTAAAATATTCTCACTTTTCAGATTTCATCTCAGTGCTACATCTCAGCTAACATTTACTTTCCAGACAGCATCTGCATTGTTCTGAGAAACAAACTCTTACTTCTTTGGTTCAGTGTTCTGTTCTAAACCAGAATATACTGGCTAAAACAAAAAAAAAAAAACCTTTCACTTATTTTGGTGGATGGATGACCTTTCTGAAGCCAGTTTTCTCCTCATCAAATATTACTCAGAAATATTAAATCCTCATGGGAAGGAAACTAATCTGAAGAAGTCTTAACTCCCTGCCAAGAAAAAATAGCCCAATACTCACAAAAGCACATTTTGCAGAAAACTTCCCCACTTCACCAATGTTGGTTATGGAAGATTAATTTACTTCATTACTCTTAAGAACTTTTACTTCCTTCTCCTTCCCCTGAACTCAGACACAATAAAAATTATAAATGTGTATCACTGAGAAAGGTCAGTTTTATCTAACTCTATCTAGAGTTTTACAGTAACTCTATACTAAGTAGTTCTTCAAGAGCAGGAGGCAATGCTCACTGTCACAGCACCTGCCTGTTCATGTTCAATGATGCAGCAAGCAAATTTTTCCATCTCATAGCAAGGAGGAAACAAAAAGAAAGTAATAAACTGACCAGCATCTTTCATTTCTTTGAAATTAATTTTAAAAACAGAACCAACAGGGAAATAAAAACAGAGACTGTAGTTTGGTGATTGGCACAAATGGGGATCATTTCAGTCAGAATGAGGATTAACAAAACTAAATCAAAAACTGCCCCCCACTTCAAAGGCCACACGTTACTGTGCTCTCCAGGTCACCTCAAGGGGAGGTGAGGAAGGCAAAGTACCAATATAATACAAGAACACTTGTGAAATCACTACCATTAATTAGTATACAAGAGTAAGGTGAACTCCTTCCTAACCAAATCCAATCACAGCAGATACAAGCCTTTAATTAATATTTCTAATTTAAATTAATAAAACAGCAAAATAATCCTTCATTTGAGAGAAGCAGTGCTATTTACACACATATGCACGTTCACCTTAAATAAAATGTGGAAGTAGTTCAGCTTTTTATTTTGTTTACTGCTATATTAGATGTAACATTTTGAAGGAAAATTATATGATAAAAGTTAATTTACAAGACTGAAGTGCAGTGCTCTTAAGGGACTTCTGTTTTTCAATTCATAGTCTTAGAAAAAGCTTCCCTTGATAGCATGGCAAGACCTTTCATGGAAAATCAGAGCTTTAAGTACTTCCGAGATACAAAAATATTTAAAAGCAAGATTCTACAATATGAGGAATTGCCAACCATTTCTATATTATGTGCAAGCTTATTAATTGGTCTCAACTGCCTGTGTGCAAAATGATGAAGAACACTAGAGAAAATTCTAATCATACCAGAAATCTTTAAGAGGATCCTCCCAGAATTTTGGATTGGTTTTAGTGAGAGTAATTTTATATTTCAGTTTCAAATATCTAACATTTAAAGAATGGCTACAGGTATTCCTGACATTATTCTCAACAGAACAAGCTGAACCAAACTACACTAAAACCAGAAACACAGTCACTTCACCCCAATACCTGAAAACACATTGAAAAAAATAAAAGCAATGAACTTTCAACAAAGCAATCCAGTGAAATTTGAATACCTGAAGCGGTTAAATTTCACAAAAGCAAAATAATTTCAGTAATTATAGTGCAATTACAACCTTTATGATTATGAGCCCATCTTTCTTCCTCATCAAAATAACCAACTATTGGGAGATAACTATATTCTTAGAATTTCTGTAATTTACAGCAAAGACTCTTCTGTTCACACCTGCTTTATCAGTGGTCAAAAGTGAAAATTACTCTCTTGAAAGAAAGTATTCAACATAGCTCAGTTTTTTCAGCTGTCCGTAATGTTACTTCACTGTAATGGACTGCAAAACAAAGTGATGATTACTTGCATACACCACATTAGGTGTGACAATACAGAAAAATCTCTCAACTAGCAACAAAAGTATTATGTTTACTTACTGTTGTAACCCACTCTGTTTATCGATTTTCATCTCATATTTCATGTTTATCATGCCATTCTCACACCTAGATTCGGGTCTATAGAACATTTTAATGTATTCTGAAAACACAAAAGTTGCAGGATTAGTTTGACAACTAATTAGCACAACAGATTCTTAAATAGCAGGCCTGCATATCGCTGTAACCAAAGTAGATGAGTTATACAGCAAGATAAAATGCATCTAATTCACAGTGCTTTTTCTACCACATGGTTACTCTCTGGAGTCATCTCATTCTTTTTCATGACATTTAGGTAATTTGGTACATTTAATCTCATTTATTTCTAGAAGAGAAGACAAGCGTTACATTAGTATGAAGACTTTGGAGACAGTGAAAGCTACAATTTCTAAAACCTCTATTTGTTGCTACTAAATGAGCTCATAGAACTCTTAATTCAAGTCCTTTTATTAATGTAAAATGCACCAGTATCTCCCCTTCTTTTCCCAAGCTGCAAGTGTGTGCACCCAAACTTCAGTGGTCACAGGTCACTGTTTCTGAGGTCACAAAAACCTATTT
Organism: Turnix velox; assembly: GCA_013400935.1. Lineage (NCBI taxonomy): Eukaryota > Metazoa > Chordata > Aves > Charadriiformes > Turnicidae > Turnix > Turnix velox. Next base: position 215,620 of record VZTY01003293.1, read on the forward strand.
AAGTCACGTAGCAACTTATATCACCTGTGTTTCCAAACTATTAAAGTAGCTAAAAAATACCTGTGAGAGAAAAATCAAATTTCAGATCTGATGAAAGAAGACACCTAAACAACTGCATTAACCAAATAATGAAGACTTGATTTGAAGCACTAGTGCCTCATCTTTTGCTGTTAAATTCCAGTTCATTGCAGAACTGTTTACTATCAACTTCTCATCCACTTTTAAATTACCTCACCATATTCACAGCAGATTTTTTTTCATGTTTGTTTGGTTTCCACTTCTGTTCAGTCAAAACATCATTCTGCTTTGTCTCTCCAGAATACTGTATGATATTTGCAGCATGCAACTGGTGGTCCCACGTGCCAAAAAACATTGTGACAGGCACAAAATGATGGTCTGGCAATATTTGTCTAGGTAGCACCATCTATTAGTGCTCTAACACAAGCTGTTGGATGAAGAATAGAAGGGAGAAGCCACTGAAGAAACTTCCTTTCACACTTCTGTAACAAAAATAAAGTTGAATCCAGAGTTCAGGAACCACTGAGCAGCTACTGCTGCTCTCTGCTAACATTTTACCTCCAATACATCCTCCTTCACTGGGATCTTCTGGTTAGTCCACCTCAATTTCAGGGGATCCAACTTTTGGCAATGAAAAATCATAAGAACTGTGGGAACTGTCATACTTACTGTAAAACATCTGCGGGGCCATACAACTGGCATTTTAAATGAGACAGGTTAAGACAATCATTTGTCCTCTCCTGTATGAATGTCAAAACACCTGAAAACTGCATTGATACAGTAGAACTTACTTTAACTTGCATTACGAATAAACTGCACATGCTGTTTTACAGGCAATACATATTTGTAAACTTGTTCATGCAAAATTCATGTGCACATCAGGGATATTTGTTTTCTAATCCCTGCACCTTTAAATATGGCATTTGTGTTCAGAACTTTTTTAACTGTGTCCAAACCCTCTCTTTTATGTAATAAATTTTACACAGAATTCATCTGCCAGCCAAACAAATTTATGATGGTGAAACAAAACAGAATAAAAAGTTATACAAAAAAAGGGTGCAACTGAACACTTGACTACCACCCCTTCCCCCCTAATTTCTGTACACAAGTAGAAAGAATGAAGAAAATAAAAATCATGGTCACAAAATTTCGACATTTTAATCCTAAACATTACAGGGCAAATGGATGTTGGAACTTATTTCCATACACCATGTGTCAACTTTTTAATTCCCAAATGTGGACAAATCCACTAAAACAAGAGTGGTTAACAAACTCTGGATTATGGAAATACATTTCTGGAATAAATGCTAAAAAAGCAACAATGGGCAAAGCCAACTGTCTCCATAACAGTAAATAAAGTGGAACAATGTGTAGATTAGATACTTTTTCTGTTTCTTATGCTGTCAATTCAGTGCATCATATGGTTCAACATAATGGTCCCCATTTTGGACAAACATCTAACTAGTGTCCATTGACTCCAAGTTAGTGGATGATGAATCTTTTTGGATACTTTCAAAAATGGCTGCCAGCTCAGGGTTAGAGCTTATTTGTGACTGAAATTCACTCATTAATGGACTCTTCTCTGCTTCTGGAATGGTTAGAAGCGCTGCTACTGCCCTCATAGCCGATCGTTTCAGTTCATCCTGCTTTTCAAACTCCTGTTTCACAGAGTTTGCCTTTACCTAGTGAAAAAATCAAAATATGTTTAAATGTTTTGCTTAACCTTCTCTCTCCACCCACCTTAATAAACAATTACAAAATATTTTACAAATATACAAAGGCCTATTTCCTTCCATACTGCCACCCTGCACAGCTTTCAAAAGCCTCTAAGTTGTTAAAAAGCAAAACAACAAACAAAAACATCCTCCAAAAAGCTACTCTTTAACAACTGCTTCCAAAAATGACTGCAGCTTGATTACTGTATGGTAAGCAGAAAAAGGTGTAAGCTACCAATACAATTACCAAATCAAGACAACTACAGCAGCCAATGTCTACTTAGCAAGCCCAGTAAATAACATTAAAATTATATCATCACAATAATTCAAGTTTCCAGAGAATAGAAATTGTTTAAACGTTGACCTTCATTACAATAATTGTTTAACATTCTCTTATCATTCTCTAAGATGTTCCAGTGACACAAGCATACAAGATAAAAAGCAAACAAATTTCTTATTGTAATACAATTGAAATACAATTGTATACAGCAATTTGTATACAATTGAAATACAATTGTATACAAAAAATACAATTGAATACAGCAATGGCAAAGCAAGGTAAATCAGGCATTAAGTGACTGTGAGAGCATGCAGGTGGATCAAGGTAAGAGCAGGAATGCAAGGAGACTGTGCCAACACCTGAGAATCTTGTAACAAAAATGAAATACAAAATTAAACAAGTACAACAAAAACAGAACTGCTTTATGCTGCCTCCCATCCTTTATCACCCAAATGCTTCCCTGTGACAATATAATCATTAAAAGCCACAGAAACTCTCAGTACTCTTGTGTTTCCCTATTTGTAATAAAACTGGATTTAAAAACTGCTCATGAGCAACTAGATTTTCAAGGAACAAAACATATGGCAAAAAAACCAGGGGATTTTTAAAAACAAGCTAACAAATCCACTCTTCCTTTTGTATTTTAAAGAAATATACAAGGACCCACACTAGAGCTTAGGAACCATGATTCTGAAAATGCTACAGTACTACATCTAGATTCTCATAAGTACTCTTCATACTGGAGTTTTTATACCTCCATCAGAGAACACACAATAATTAACGTAAGATTTATAATTAAAACATTACCTTAGTTGTACATGTAGCACGCAAAGGTTCAACAAGCCTATCCAACCTCTGCAGCACTGCACTTGGACAAAGGGTTGACAATCTCACCAACATTAAGAAGGTTAGCATCTAAGTTGAGAGAAAAAAAATTACATAATCACAACAGACAGTGTTGTAGTACATAGCAATGTAGAACTATTTTAGCAGCAACACTTGACTATATTTGCCATTTTTATTGAAGTACTTAAATACATGACACAGTATTTTTCCCATTTCAATCTATTAAATCTTTCAAATATTTTCTCTTACACAGAGAAAAGACTAATAGCTAACCTTAATATCATAGTGATCCTTCAAGCCATCTTCAACATGGTTTAAGAATTCAAATATATCTAGTCTATCCAAGCAGCTATCCAAAAGAGTATACATGCACTCAAAAGCTGCTTTCCTTATGTCCAGCCCATCATCAACTGTATGTTTAAATGGTCCCATTTCCACCTGTCAGCAGATAAAAAAACAAAGTTAAGTAGTGATAAAGTCAGAAAAACAAAGTCTACTTACATATATTTAGCACCATTTTTCTTAGTTAACATACCTCTCTGATTAATTCCTTTCTGACTTTTGTTTCATTGTAAAGATGAGGAAGCACAGTATCTAAGAGATCCCTTATTAATGATGGTTTATTGTGTGCAGCTGAGTTAAATGTCACTAGGGCTACTCTCCTGACATTGAGGTCTGGGTCCTCCAATGTTTTCAGAAAATCACCTACAATCACATACAGAAATAAAACAAATGTATGAGGACTTCTATCAATTCAAAAGTATTCTTCTCAGTTTTAACCTTTCAAGTATTTATTTAATGCAGGACTTAATTTGATGAAATACAGACAAATATGTTTATCTTAGCATGACTATACAGAAAAACATATTTAGTCATAATCATATAAAAAGTCATATAGAACTGAGATATATTACAATTCAGATAATGAAACAGAATTACACCAAAATAAAGGTCAATTAATGATACTTCACCTGTTTTTAAGAAAGCAACAGTGCATAAATTAATGAAAATTATATATAACACAACCTTTCCTTTTCTCCATTGAATTCTCAAAGAATATACATTGAAATCCAATCTAAATGCTGAAGTTCAAGAATTAGAGAAAATGTCTGAGCTATCAATATATTGATTTTTATGCCCTAAGCTGAAAATTGCTAAATTATCAAATGATAAGCATATCAACATCTCTTATCTCATTTAATCCACCCACTTTCTGTGCGTTGTCAGTTCATGATGTCTATCATTCTATAAAATAGATAAATGCCTGCAGATCCTATTTTTCCCAAGTGTTTATCAAGTTCACTAGCAACTTTCAAGAAGAGTGAAATTTTTAAAAGGAAAAAAACCCAAAAAGGTGTAAACATCAAAGTAATTTCTACACAAATAAAAAGCAAACTATGAGTAACAAAAAAAAAAATCTCATCCTTAGTTTTGAAGTACTAGACATCAACAGTTCTTTGTCCAGATAATCAGTAATTATTTCCCAAAACCCCAAAGGCAAGCTAGTTTCAGTGCGATGGAAAGCAGAGGGAAAACCCACAAACATTGTCAATTCTTAGTCATATTACCAAAAAATACCAAATTACCAAAAAAGCTTAGTAATAAAAATAACACATAGAAATTGACACCACCTCCTCAAAAACAAAACTTTGTTCGCAGCAACACTTGGTTTTCAACGACTCACCTTTTTCCCCCTATCAGTTTTAGCCGTATACACAATATTTAATCTCTAAACCTGTAATCAGACCACTATGAAACATTCCCCATACGATACTAACCAAACCTACATTACTTTATCATACAAATGAAAAAAGATTAAAAACACAAAGCAGTGCAAAAGCTCATCATCACAGTCACAGCTCTGATTACCTTATCCCTGCAAAAATACACACACTTCTCTAAGTTTCACATCATGAAGTATCATAGAATTCCAAGAATTCAGACAAGCTAAAATTTAATAGAAATAGCAGGCTAGTATGGAAACATTTGATAACTGTTACAACAGTTACCTTCAGCAGCTAATTCTGGTACCTGCAATTTTTTTTTTCTTCAAAAATACAACAAAATTTTCAAGTACTTCAATTGCTCAAAAACATTGAAGCTGTCACTCAAGCAGAAAACTTACCTATGCAGTTCTTCAAGAGTGGGTCTATGGGCTGTGGATGATCAGAAATAGTGAACTTGACAGCAGTAACCACTGAACTTCGAGCATACGAGGACCCTAATATGAAGGAAAAGTGTAAATACTTAACAAAATTTAAATCATGTTCAATTCCATTCTTCATAATTTTCTAATACTCTTAATACTACCAAAGAAGTGTTACTTGCTACTAGCAATACAGTACGTTTTCTCCATAGATGATCCTGTGGCTTATTTTAAACGGAGAAAAAATGGCATAATAGCTGTAATGAATATTTAACATTATCTGCCAGAGAAAATTCAAGTAATGAGCCTATTAGGGCAGATTTTTCCATTTACCTCAAAGGCTTACAAACCACTCTCCTATTTAAAAACAGAAGCACATGAAGAAAGCATCAGTATTCTCGATAGAAGACTGATGAATGAATTACGTACAATGATCCCCCCCCAATCCCTAACATTTCAGAATTCTCATCTGAAAATCAGCAATACTGTAATTTATACACCAAAATGTCAGTTAACATGTTGGAACTCTTTTTGTCAGCAAGTGCTGCTGCTTTGTGGCCTACAGTCTTTCCCCTTAAAGTTTATAATTCTTCATTAAACATCACATTATTAATTGAAATACTATAATTTGAAAGCAGAACATAAAACTAATTCATTTTATTCACCCTAATTTCCTCTAATAAAAATTGAGCCATCTAAGGTTCATATTACTGGTGCAGGAGGAAAGCAAAACGTCACTTGTCACAAAATTTAAGCAAATAATTTTCAAAACTGCAACAATTCATTAGTAAGTAGCATAAAGTTGTTTGGTACAGTACAATACATGCAGTTACTTCTACTCACCTGATGCCAAGTACCCCTTGAGTCGTGGAAGCAGAGTCTCTGGGTCTATTAATGTAAGCTTGCCCAAGCATTCAGCAACAACATTCCTTGTACCTTCTTCTGCACATTCACAGTGCTTTAGGAGTAAGGCCCAGATGTTCTCAACATATGGTTTGAGACCAACAACTGAAGCAGAGCTAATTATTTCTTTCAAGGAATGAAGTAGAAGGTATTGCCTCTTAGGCTGACTGGTAATTTCTTGTAAGACAAATGGCAGATATTCAGGAAGATTGCCGACACTAATACTGCCTAATGCATACGATGCTGCCGATTTGACTTCCTCACTAGGCGAAGAGAATGCTTCTAGTATTACAGACTTCAGCTCAATTTGTCCACTTAAGTCAATGTGATGTCCAACTTCCCCAAGAGAAAGCAAAGCCAAAAGCCGAATGGAATCCGTGGACCTCGAATTCTTGACATCTTGAATGAACTGACCTACTACAGCTGGTCCTTCCTTAGGGCAGGCTCGAGTAAGGGCAGCAACACATTTGGCAATGGAATAGTAAGACTGCTTGTGAGTAAGTGTGGTGCTCTGAGAGTACACTGGACCCGTTAACATGCGCAGTAAATCCATGTAGCCTAAATTATTTGTACCGGTCACAACTAAAGCCTGGAAAAACTCTAGCATGGCACTAAGTGCTCCACCCTGAAGCAGAGGTGACCTCACCAGCCCAATCAGTTCATTGAGAATGGACCCGCTAATCTTTGACAGGGAGGAAGGATATACTTTAGCCAGTGTTGTCAGGAAACTGATAGCCATCTGGGATACATGCATATCACTTTCACTAATCAGAGGTGGAAGCTCATCCAGGACAGCATCAATCATGGCAGCGGTCAAGCTGTCGCTATAATTCTTAATTAAAATATCTAAAGCAGAAAGAGTGCCCAGCTTCAAAGCTCGCTGGTTCTTTCTTAGAAAAGAAGCAAGAATAGGAACTCCTTCCCCAAGAATTGGTCTCAAATCTATCTTCAAAGGAGAACCAGCAATCAATGTCATGGCTTTCACTGTAGTCAACCGTGTGATCTCGTTCTTCAGTCTCTCAAGGAAGATCTGAAGTGTACTAGGCAGGTCAGCACCTAGACTGTCACCAAGACTACAAATTATTTGACCCATGCAAGATATTGCCCTTTCTTTCACTTCCTGATCAATGTCAGCAGCCTTTAATCTCTTGATTGTACAAGTAAACAAATCTTTGATGTAAGGAGCAGCATCAAAGGAAGAAGGCTGGTCTAAAGGACGAATGACTTTCACAAGTTGTTGCGTAACCAAAAGCGCCTCTGATGTTATCTTGTAAAATGGGTCTCCAACACAAGCTACAACTGGAGGTACCAATGCTTGCACATGAGGATGAAAGACATGGGGAGCATGATTGCAGAGGATGACATACAAACAGGACAAAGCATCTATCTTCAGGTTAGAAGAACTCAACTTGTCATTCAGTGAAAAAATTATTCCTGGGAGAAAAAAAGAAAAATTAATTTCTAGCTTAGGCATTTATATTCAGTTCAAACATTTCAGAATTTCTGAAGGCAGGCAGCTACATGCAATTTATGTTTTTCTGCTCCTAGCCTTTCCTGAACATTTCCAAGCCCCTTTCACTATTTTATTTCACCAGTTTTCAAGCTTGCTCTACACAGTAAACATGAGCCTTTTGATCGTGATATATTTTATTTATAATTGGATCATGAACCTAAAACTTTTCAAACTTACTTCTCCTTCTTACTTCAAAATTCCACATTTAAGGTCCTAAAACGTATGGGCAATATTTCACACTATTTAGATGAAAAAGAAGACAGTTTGAGCTTACAATTAAGAAGCAAATTAACTTTTTCTTTTTTAGCAGAGGAAAAGAATAGATCTCAATCACACAGCCAATGCTTGTTTTTAAGATTAATGGAAACACGTTTCTAAAATATTTATATGGATCCAAGCGGTAGCTGATTATTTCACAGATTTCTTTAAATAGATGTAACAGTTCAAAGCTTTTGCAAAAAGCAAAGTCAAGACTTAAAGATTTTAAAACCACATCAAATTTATTAATAAATCTTTAAGTTAATAGTTTCTCATACCTGGGACAAGTACAGGAACATGCTGTGTTAGGGCTCCAGGTAATACATTCACTAGCTCAGTCAGCATGTTAAAACAACACTGACGAGTCTTCACACTTTTCTCCTTCATCTGTTTGTGCAAGGCTTTAACTATGTTGGGGACCTGTAATCATGACACATCCATTAACAGATTTTAGAGTTGACATTTCTTCTATAATTGGAGGTTATAAAGAAAGATTTATGTCCTAATCCTCTATTTCTGATTTCTTTAACAAAATAGTAGTTATAAAACCTGGGAAATGAATATTCAAAAGAATTGTTATCCAATTGCTATCCAGTCATTTCACTGTAATAGGCGAGATGAGAAACTAGAGGGGAAACTAGATTTGTATACACAAAACTGTAGAGTGCAACAACTCAAAAGTCACTCAATTAACTTTTCCTAAGGTTTTCAGTACTCTCTAATGAAACATACTACAGCAAATCAAGTTTTATTTTGATCATGAGAGCTTTTTGGCGATTTGGTTAAACTGAGTAGGAAATGCAACTCTTACAGGTGATGGTAAAGACTCAAGTCAGATAAGCATATGTGCACAAACTGTTAATTTCAGTTTCCAAGACTGCTGCACTCTTCTGGGCCAGTTTACCTGGCTTGCTCTCTATATTATTACTACAGTAATAAACTGTAATCTGTGTAAGAAGAAAGCACGACAAGGCATATTGCAAGAACTATCTTTATGATAACTTCAGTGCACCTTCTCAAAGAAAAATCTTGACAAATAACCTGACTCTGAAGCATCGTCAAAGGTGTCTCTCCTTGTTCCATTGCATCAGGATCACAAAGCCAACTTTGCACAGGTCGAGTTTGTTTTAAAAGAGAAAGATATGCATGAAAAACATCTGCTTTAACATTCTCTTCACGTTCTTTGAATCTGGCTATTAAAGCAGGCGACACAATTCTGTAGAATTCTGGAAGCATTTCATGTCGTGTGCTAACCACAGCATCCAGACATTTTGCAGCTGCACGCCTCACTTTCCAGCTCATGTCATCATCATCGCTATACTCATCATCGCTTCCTTGAAAAAATAAATTATGCATACATTCAAGTCTAGACAATCAAAGAATTAAGTTTGAAATAAAAAAATTATTAAGAACACACTTGGGTTCTTTGTGTTAAGCACACCAAAGAAAAAGGTACAGGAATATGTCGAAACATACATAAAAAGCTTTCTAAACTGCCTAAAATCATAAAGCTAATAGTTTTCTCTGCCAATTTTTTCATGCTTGTCTTACACATGTTAATTTAAACTGCATACAGCACAACTCCCATCATACTTGCAGTCTGCCTGATTTAAAGCATATACCTCTTTATTCAGAAGACGAACAATGCAGCAACAACTACCAGTTCTACAAATTGTTTCTTTCAATCAAACAAATCAAACCATACAATGCCCCCAAAGAAATACACAATAAACAATACAAATTGACTTTTTAAGTTCTAAAGCAATAACTGTACGTCTCATTGATTAATAATAAGAATCTGGGTTCAGACTACCTGTTCATTCAAGTTTCCGAAAAGCTTACATGTGTCAAAGCATTGCCACCATATTACTAATACATACCTTATGATTTTTAGTCTGAAACAGTTTTATCATGCATGAAAAACTGAATATTTTTCTATTTTCAATCCATTATGATTTTATGCATTAGGTAACAATATATTACAGTGGAAAGTAGAGAGTAGTCTTTCCCGTGCCGAATATTCATTTTCAATTCAGTTAAATCATCTTATGTCTGCCTTTTTCTACCTTTCAAGTAATGTAAAATATGTCTTTTATTTTATGTTCACCCTTGGAATTATTTATCTCCAGCAATAGCATCCTGTACTTTTATTCCAAGAAGCAAGCTTGTATGGCATATTTGAAAGCAGTACAAAACTATACAAGTAATTCAAGTGTAGATACTTAGCAGCAATACCACACATAAAAAATCACTCAGATGAGTGTAGGTTTGCAAGTTCCTTCTCTCCCCCAATGCAAAAAGAGAATATACCTTGATCATCATCATCACCACCATCGGCATCCATAGCACTTTCATCCTCATCTTCATCATCATAATTGTAATTAGGATCGTAAGTAAGATATTTAAGACAGATGTTTATAATAGTAGATACATGAGGATAAACTTCTTTAGGACATCTGTATGATAGAGAAATCAATGTCAAATTCCTTCAAAGAATTGAAAGTACTTTTGAAAGACTACATGCCACATACCGTACTTTGTGGACATTAGCTAAACCAAGTACCATCTGTGCACCCATTTGAATTACAAAATTTCAGAAAGCAAATTCAGAAAGGGCAATGATGCTATTTGCTAGACTGGAATGTTGTGGACAACCAAGACTTATAATTTTTTTGTCACCTCTACTGGCTAACAAGTATAACCAGAATATTTCCCTTCCTGTCTGCACATCTAGCAACAGCACAGTAGAAAGTTTATGAAGAACAGACATAACACTTAACAATTAAGGAATAGTTCCAGCACAAAGCTTGAAAAACTATTTTGTACCAAGGAGACTGTCTTTTAACAGTTTGCAATGAAACAGCAGGCTATTAAATTTTAAGAAAGCCTGAAACAGGTACCCAAGAATAACTTACCTCCTAACAAAGGACTCAAAGGCTTGAATGCAATACTCTCGTAGCTCATCATCATCTACATTACAAAACTTTACAACCAAAGGAATTATTTTCTCTAGATATTCACCTGGTAAGAGAAGAAAAACAGCAAAGTAAATACTCTCATCTTAAAACTTTTTAAGTTACAGATTATCATATTTTTGTATATCTTTATATACAGACACAAATTATATATTTTTCTTACCTATTCTATGACCTGCTTGCCTACTGATAGCAGCAACACACTGTATATAGGTCCTAGTTGTTGACATGGAATCATTTTTAGACAGTTCTGTCAACAGATGTTCAATGAGGTCAACAAAAACCATATTGCCACAACTCATAACCAGGTGACCAAGAGCAATGATGGTTCTTTTCCTCACAGCAAGTCTGGGGCTAGTCAGCTGGGGGAGCAGACAGGTCAGAATTGAAGGATGGAAGTTAACAAGCAGTCCTCCTTGCCTTAAAACAGACAAAACACAAACTCAAACCAATTGAATCTAGATAACTTTCTTCAAATACTGTACAAAAATTCCTTTAAATGTCACCAAAACATTAAAAATATTCTAATTATTTGAAATTTAAGCTTTTAAAATATTGTTTTCAAAAGTTAAAAAATATATCTTCAAATTAATAAACAATAAGCTTAAAACTAGAGTTCTGAGAAGATTAAATAACTTATCTTCAATATATTCATTTTCTTTCCCTAAATGACATTTCACTACACTTAATATCTTACCCTATTATTTAACTTTAATTTTCAAAATGTTATATTTAAACTATTTTAAGTTTTAAGGAGTATTTATGAACATTTACCAGCACATCAGAAGAGGTATGTTTACCTGCTCAGCATATCAGCCATAATATCCAGTGCTTCCAGTTGAACAGACACATCTTCCTGCTTGGCTATAGCACTTGTGAGACGCCCTGTGATCTTTTTGCAAACATTAGCTGCTAGCGCAGAACCTGAAAACACAACAAAACCTCAGTGTTTTCATAACATTAAAAAAAAAAAAAAAAAATCAAACTTTTTTTAAAATCAGAGACTGTGGAAAGCAGCATGTTTGCAACATAGAACAGCTTTTCCCACTGATAAAAGAAATAGCTCAAATGGCAAGGGGAAGCACTGAAGTAGATGGAGCAACTTCTAAAAGCATATGTACAACAAAACATCAGATTAAATCATTTTGCATTCAAAGTAACTTAAATAGTAAGTACCTGAAATAATGTTGGAACATTTTATAAAGGGGAAAAGATACATACCCAAAGCATTTTAAAATTCAAGTTAAAAAGCATTTACCCAACTCCACAGCCCCCCCAGCTGTCTAATTACAAAAAGATACCAGTATCCCAATGTCTAGCGCTCATCTTCATCTGCATCAAGTTTTTATTAAATTACACTTTAGAAGTTTAAATGTGAAATTATTATCATTCCAATTAGTATTTAATATACCTGGTACATATTTATGGGTCAATTTTAACTATATGACTAAAACTAAACAACTGGACAGTCAAATGTGTCACCACAGAGGTTAAAAAAAAAGCAATACCTTGAATCCTTTTATACTAGGAATATTACTTTCATGGAAAGATTTTGCTACATTTCTGTTTGATCTTTACATCCACTCCAAAACCTCCTTTTGTTTTGTGTAGGCAAACAGAAAAGTTTAAAGTGAACCAATAAATAACTTATTTTTGAAGAAAAGATTTACACACCTTGCTACTGCTTGATAAAACAAAAATCTTATACATGGACTGATAATAAAAGATGTCAAAATCAAAGCAGTTTCTTAAGTTTTAGAAACCTCAGATTTTAAAAATTGCATTTCCAAAACTTTTTAAATAATTTCTCTGTTCTCATTCAAATCCTACACTACAATATCTGAAAAACACTTGAATAAAAAAGCAATGTCATTAACTGGTGCTCTATTTTGGTGCTCATAACATTGCTCTAACTGGTGTCTAAAACTGGTACTATCACTTTTGGAGGAAAGACTGCCTTCATTTAAAACTGCAGGTAAGCATTACAGTAATTTAACAGGCAATTGTTTGGAAAGCAGGGTACTTTCCAAACACCAGAAAAAAGGACAAGAATTTAGATCATTAAAGAAAAATATCCAAGTTATAATCAATTTCAAAGTATACCATCAATCAAAAAGCAAGGAGATTTAGACATTAATGTAGCCTAGAAATGTTCCACCCAATAATTATTAATAGAAGCTTTTACACTGAATTTGCTATAATGAAGTTCATATACCATAAGGTGCTTTTACATTAATACAATTCTTCAGTGAAAGGAAGTTTTTACACTAGTAAAATCTAGAAATACAGTCAGAGAAGGAATTAAAAGGATGTTTGTGTCAAATTTTCCCTCTTGCAGGAATTAGTTCCAATATTAAATTAACTGAATCCTCCTTACTAAAGGATCTGGCTTATGTGTTTTTTAAATTAGTAACGAAAAAATAAAACTAGAGAGGCTTGAGTCAAAATGCCTTACCACTGGAAGCTGGGGGGAGTTCTCCAATCACAGTTTTAAGGCCAATGCTTGAAATGTCACGCAACTGCTCTTTATCTGAAAGCATGTTTGTACAGAGGGTATCTACAATGGTCTCCACTTGGTATTCCTTCACTTTACTCACTAAAGGGCCCAGGCTGTAGAAACAAAAGTATTAAATAGAAACCTTAAACAAAATCACTCATTTAATGTGAAAAGTATTTTGCATTCAAATAGAAATAGAAAACTTATAGTTGGTTTTGGTAGCAATATAAAGTAGAATTTTAAAATCTGAAAACTTTCAGCTGGCTGTGCTGATAAATCTAACAACAAAACACTGTTCCAGCACGTACTTTTTATCTAGAGGCAGAAACAGTTCTGGCACTACTGTTCTGCTTCACCCTCAGAGTCTCTCTCACTTCTCAACACCAACATTTGCAGCAAGAGTTACCAAACCAGAGCTACCAGTTTATGTGCTTGACCTTCAGTATCCACTTAGTTCACAGACAAGTTAGCAATCTTAATTACTGCATCTTTACCCTACACAAGTGTGGGTTCAATTCAATGTACACTGAGGTTCACTGTACACCTTGGATTGCCTTCCTTAACAAACAAATCAAAACATGGCATCCCCTTCTTGATGTAGACTCCAAGCACCACAATATCTGTGGCATGTGGTAGCATTCTCTCTCTTCAATTGCTTTTAGTGACTCCAATTGTTTTGAGAATCACAGCAGTCTTGTATTCACCTGTCAAATGCTCCTATTTGTTCAAAATACTAAAACCACAGGTGTCCCAGTAAAGTCTAGTTCATTGCTAAGAAATATAGTATATTTCATGGTCTTCCTAGCTTTTATCAACAGCTTTCAGCATCTCTCCATTGTTAGTGTTCCGTTCCACACGGAAAACTACACAAAGCCAGAGCTTATATTGACTTCTATGCCAAAAGCCTCCAAGATCTTACTCTTTCTATCTGCAGAACACCTGTTTCCAGACAAAGCATCTCAGAAACGGGGTATCAGTTTTGAAAGACTTTCAAATTACCACATCATTAATTGGATTCAATTCCCTCACATGTACTACACTACCAATGAACACATCAGTTTCTGAATGATGAGTTACAAGCTGTGCCGTAGGCATTCCCACTATGTTCTGTCAAAAAACAGTGAAGCTATCCTATGCATACAGTTAAATAATCTGAAAAAAAAACCAAAAACCCTTGTTTTGTAAGACTCTGTTCTACATTGATCTTGCCAGCTACTCTTTTAATTCTCTATGGTGGCATCTATGGTGGCTTACTAGTGAGACAGCAACACCCAAGATGAAATGGCAACATGAAGTTCTACCAAGCTTAGGTTCTGCATCAACCAGGGCAGAAGAACAAGGAGCCATGTTTAAGTGTCATACAGAAGAAAAAGCAATGGCNCTTTCCACTGAAGTATTTGCATAATTTAACTCCTTGTCAAGTATAAATATGGCCCATTTTCCCATCCTGAGAAATGAAAGAGTGATTTTGGCAAGTTGTGATATATTAATTTGCAGTCCATTTTTCATTGTCGGAAAAAAATCCAGCAACTATCAAGATTTTAAAACAGTCAGCCACAAGTTAGTTTGATACAGAAGGGTAAATATTTCCACCAGCCACTCCAAAAGCAGCCTTTCAAAGCACTTTTCAAAGGCAGAACCTCAGGATACTAGGAAAAAAAAGGTAGGGAAAAAACTTCACAACTTCATAAATTTGATTGTACACTGTAATAATAGATTTGACAGATCATGGTAGCAAATATTAGTATTCGGTTCTAGTAAAATTAATAAATTTTATACATTATCTTCTAATTACACCAGATTACTTGAAAGAAACTTAATAGAATTTGCTTTCAGACTTCAGTGATTGCAATAGAGAAAAAACATTTTTGGCTTTATTAGTTTGTAAGATTTTGACAATTATTCTGAATTATGAACAAGTTTCAGACTAATAAAACACAGGAATTCAGTCAAGTGCACAAAGTGGAGTATGAAGGATGGAGACTATCTTTATGAAAGAAGCAATCTGTCCATGCTACTGTAATATAAAACTCTCAAAAAACCCTATTATTCTGAAAGAAAATAGTCCCAAATCAAAATTAAATTATGCCACTCAGGCAAAAACTTTACACTCAGTGATTAAATCGTCTCAGTCCGTCATTACTGTATTACAGAAACCTACGAGTTCCCAGAAAATTCAACTGAATCTTTTCAACCTAAGGGAGACTTCCTTTCTTTATTTATATCTATTGAGAGATGAGCAAAATAAACAAAATGACAAACAAACCAGTTCTTCTTTTCCTGGAACCTGCTCTGGAGTTCAAGTCTAACTCTCCAAGAACACAGCTGGACCCTGGGTTCACTGGTAGCTAACAAAACTGTCAGCTTGGAGAGAACTACTCAGAAGGAAGGGCTTGAGGCTACAGCATCCAGCACAAAGGCAGTGCTGAAGTCAGTTTAGCAGTTTAGCACTATATTTGCCAAGAATGACAGCAAACTTCACTGTGGAAAAAAGACAAACTTCTGCATTGCTTTAACAGTGTAAATGCGAGGACACGTAGTCTAATCAGCAAAGTGCTGTTCAGAAGAAAATGTTATCTTCTGTTAATTTTACTATACAAGCTTTGTATGATCTAACCATTTTTTAACATGACTTGGCGTGTTAGGTCATCCTGAACTAACTTCTGAATGTACAGTCAAACTTGATAATGACTTGGTTAATTTTGAACAAGTCACTTTAGTGGAGGAACTGTCTGTGGAAACACAGTTTAGAAGCACTTAAAGGGTAAATCCAAATCATGTTTTAAGTTCCTCTGAAACTCAGCTTTAGCTTGCTACGTTTCTTTCTCCTGCTACAAAGTCTTCCAAACCCACTCCCCACNTCTCTCTTCAATTGCTTTTAGTGACTCCAATTGTTTTGAGAATCACAGCAGTCTTGTATTCACCTGTCAAATGCTCCTATTTGTTCAAAATACTAAAACCACAGGTGTCCCAGTAAAGTCTAGTTCATTGCTAAGAAATATAGTATATTTCATGGTCTTCCTAGCTTTTATCAACAGCTTTCAGCATCTCTCCATTGTTAGTGTTCCGTTCCACACGGAAAACTACACAAAGCCAGAGCTTATATTGACTTCTATGCCAAAAGCCTCCAAGATCTTACTCTTTCTATCTGCAGAACACCTGTTTCCAGACAAAGCATCTCAGAAACGGGGTATCAGTTTTGAAAGACTTTCAAATTACCACATCATTAATTGGATTCAATTCCCTCACATGTACTACACTACCAATGAACACATCAGTTTCTGAATGATGAGTTACAAGCTGTGCCGTAGGCATTCCCACTATGTTCTGTCAAAAAACAGTGAAGCTATCCTATGCATACAGTTAAATAATCTGAAAAAAAAACCAAAAACCCTTGTTTTGTAAGACTCTGTTCTACATTGATCTTGCCAGCTACTCTTTTAATTCTCTATGGTGGCATCTATGGTGGCTTACTAGTGAGACAGCAACACCCAAGATGAAATGGCAACATGAAGTTCTACCAAGCTTAGGTTCTGCATCAACCAGGGCAGAAGAACAAGGAGCCATGTTTAAGTGTCATACAGAAGAAAAAGCAATGGCTTAAGAACAGCAAAAGCTGCAGCACATACAATCTACAGAAAATGTGGATGAACTAGAAGTGTAGCCAGCAGCAGAATTAACAGACAACAGATGCAACTCCAGATTACTACCATTCATTTTCTCTTCATTCTAAATTAAAAGGATAATGGACATCACCCTGACTTGGCCTTGACCTCCTCTAGTTATGTTTTGCTCCAGATATCCCAGCGTGATTGTCCAAGGCTTCTTCTCCGGTAACACATGCTTCAAGTTTTACACATCACTATCAAATTCAACTTCGGCTGCAGTAAATAAGTACAGAAGCTCTTCACAAGATTAGTAAGAAAGCCCTTTGTATCAGAACACTGGTTATGATTTCGAGAAGCAAAAAGATATGCACAAGGCTGTTACAATTTAGGAAGCACTTTTCAAAAGCTCAAGCACTGTTGCTGTTTCTGTGAAAGCCAGGGGACAACTTGTAGTACAGACGTGAAAGAGATCCCATGCTATGGTTCCATAAGATTTGTGCTGAGCAGACACAGATTGTTGAAGTGATTTCAGGAGCTGGGTCAGGAACCATAGATCATTCTGTGGCTCACAATAAAGGCTCCAAATTTTGTATCTGCCCTACTACACTATACACAACGTACACAGACATGCACTCCACCAACCAAAACTATAAAACCGAAACACACAGAAATTAATGTAGGAACAAATGAACAAAACTGAGTATCTTAAAGCCATTCACAAACTAATTATGCTAGGACTACATTAGAATGTAATGCCTCCATATATATACATATAAACTTAACCTTTTTTACACAATCAACTTTTAGCACTGTATACAACTGCTTTTTGTTAAAGTTGATTCTAGCAAAGCTGAGACATAAATGTAGGGTTAGTAAATACTAATTTGGGATAGCTGAAGTCAAACTGAAACACTCAAGGAAAAAATTCATGAGCTACCTTTTTATCAAAACAAGACTAAGATCAAGAAATCAAGGTCTGAATTTACAAATATGCCCCATGATTCACTACAACTATATCAGACTTGTGCACTACAACTATATGCAGATGTTTTACACATAGATGATAAAATTATTAGTAAAATAGACTAACAATTAATGAAGCTAAATAGTTTAATGCAAATAATAAACAACAAAACTTTCCACTGAAGTATTTGCATAATTTAACTCCTTGTCAAGTATAAATATGGCCCATTTTCCCATCCTGAGAAATGAAAGAGTGATTTTGCCATGTTATGCTATTTTAATTTTCAGTCCATTTTTCATTGTCGGAAAAAAATCCAGCAACTATCAAGATTTTAAAACAGTCAGCCACAAGTTAGTTTGATACAGAAGGGTAAATATTTCCACCAGCCACTCCAAAAGCAGCCTTTCAAAGCACTTTTCAAAGGCAGAACCTCAGGATACTAGGAAAAAAAAGGTAGGGAAAAAACTTCACAACTTCATAAATATGATTGTACACTGTAATAATAGATTTGACAGATCATGGTAGCAAATATTAGTATTCGGTTCTAGTAAAATTAATAAATTTTATACATTATCTTCTAATTACACCAGATTACTTGAAAGAAACTTAATAGAATTTGCTTTCAGACTTCAGTGATTGTAATAGAGAAAAAACATTTTTGGCTTTATTAGTTTGTAAGATTTTGACAATTATTCTGAATTATGAACAAGTTTCAGACTAATAAAACACAGGAATCCAGTCAAGTGCACAAAGTGGAGTATGAAGGATGGAGACTATCTTTATGAAAGAAGCAATCTGTCCATGCTACTGTAATATAAAACTCTCAAAAAACCCTATTATTCTGAAAGAAAATAGTCCCAAATCAAAATTAAATTATGCCACTCAGGCAAAAACTTTACACTCAGTGATTAAATCGTCTCAGTCCGTCATTACTGTATTACAGAAACCTACGAGTTCCCAGAAAATTCAACTGAATCTTTTCAACCTAAGGGAGACTTCCTTTCTTTATTTATATCTATTGAGAGATGAGCAAAATAAACAAAATGACAAACAAAACAGTTCTTCTTTTCCTGGAACCTGCTCTGGAGTTCAAGTCTAACTCTCCAAGAACACAGCTGGACCCTGGGTTCACTGGTAGCTAACAAAACTGTCAGCTTGGAGAGAACTACTCAGAAGGAAGGGCTTGAGGCTACAGCATCCAGCACAAAGGCAGTGCTGAAGTCAGTTTAGCAGTTTAGCACTATATTTGCCAAGAATGACAGCAAACTTCACTGTGGAAAAAAGACAAACTTCTGCATTGCTTTAACAGTGTAAATGCGAGGACACGTAGTCTAATCAGCAAAGTGCTGTTCAGAAGAAAATGTTATCTTCTGTTAATTTTACTATACAAGCTTTGTATGATCTAACCATTTTTTAACATGACTTGGCGTGTTAGGTCATCCTGAACTAACTTCTGAATGTACAGTCAAACTTGATAATGACTTGGTTAATTTTGAACAAGTCACTTTAGTGGAGGAACTGTCTGTGGAAACACAGTTTAGAAGCACTTAAAGGGTAAATCCAAATCATGTTTTAAGTTCCTCTGAAACTCAGCTTTAGCTTGCTACGTTTCTTTCTCCTGCTACAAAGTCTTCCAAACCCACTCCCCACACCTTTCACACTTCCCACCTCACAAGTCTACTCAGTCATTCCATCTCCCCCTACTACATAACTCAAACTACAGATTACTGTAGACCCTCAAAGATCACCACTCCAACCGATCTGGTCACACATTTTTCCAACTCCTGAAAAAGCTAAGACAGAGTTCCACCAGCTCAAACTAAATAGTTACACAAAGCTGTTGGAGGAAGCTAGACTGGAGGACTAGGCTGAGATTCTTAAGAGTGCAAGACAGTAATTTCAACAGGATTCAAAGCCCTTCCCTCTTGGACAGCTAATAGCCTGAGTTCTGTTCAATAGGATGAAATTAAAACACAGCCTCCATTCCAAAATCTGTTCTTCTCTGTACCCCACTGATGCTACTCTTCATCCCCAGGTACAGAATTCATAGAGGCAAGAACAAATTACCATAAAAAACACTCAAGGCCCAAGAAGCAAAAGGCAGCAAGAAATACAGGCAGAAGAACACGGTCAAAGGAAAATTTTCCAATATAAGGAGCAAGATCTTGCATACAAAAGTGATTTGCAATATGGTAGTAACCACAGTAAGGCTCAAACATTTTGGCATCAGTGGTCTGTAACCATGTTTGGCAAACTTTGGAGCTTCTCTTTCAATGGTCATGCTCACAATGCCTTTCCCTCACAAACTCTGAAGTCATTGCACTTGAGGCATAGCACCTAGACTAACACCCAGGAATTAGCAATTCCCAAGACAATCACACAGACTGCTTTCCATACCTTCCTTCCTAAACTACTTCCATGCTCTTCTCATCCACTATCACTCTAATCCTGTGGTGAAATATGACTGAAATACTGCCAAATTGGGATTTTTTTTTTAATAAGGCAGTGAAAGCAAAATCATATTTACCACAAATACACACTGAAATGGCATACATTTAATTAAATTAGTTTTGTTAAACACAGGGTTGCAAGAGATCTTCAAAGGCCATCTAGTCCAACTTCCTTGCAATGAGCAAGGCCATCCTATACTAGGTTGCTCAGAGCCTCATCAACCCTGGCCTTGAATGTCCTCTGGGATGGTGTCTCCATCAGCTTCTCTGGGCAACCTGCTCCAGTGCCTCACCACCCTCATGGTGGTGAACCTACCCTGCTCTAGTTTAAAATCATCGCCCTTCGTTCTATTGCTACATGCTCCAGGAAATAGTCCCTCTCCAGCTTTCCTGTAGGTCCCCTTCAGTTACTGGTAGGTTGCTGTGAGGTCCCCCAGGAGCCTTCTCTTCAGAAAACTTTCTGCAGGAAAGCAAACTTAGCATAAGTCAAATAAGGTCAGAGATATCTGAAGTTTATGGATTATGACTACCCCAAGGCCCTACTTTCAGGAAAATTGCTATTTACTAATTTTACAAAGTATTTCACAGAGATAGCTTAAAAATAAACAACTATGGTACAACATTTCTCAAAGATACGGCATAATCTCAAGAGAACTGTTAACTGAGGTACTGACTGGTATTTGATGAAAGCCATAAAATGCAGCCCTTTAAATGCACAGGAACGAGGACATAGTGGAATGGTTTCTCTCTGGCTTTAGCTGGTACACCTACTCCATCAGAAATGAACAGAAAAGCAGCCAAATTGCCTCAAGCTTTTCTGGCTTTAAAATCAGTAGATATCACATAACTAACCTGCTCATTAGTCCCAAACTGTAATCTAAATTGATCAGAAGGTGAAAATACACTACAATATTTTTCTACAAAATAACTTCTGAATACAAAGGTTTTTCACTTAAGCATGTATTTCATACATTTGAAGGCACTTTCAGATGCTGTTTTATGTGTTCTTTGGTCTTTTCCCTTTCACTAGTCAGTAATTTGTCTTCAGTTTCCTCTTTAAGATCAAAAGCTCCTTCAGCTGCATATGGAAATAAACAGTGCATACAACAAGCTCTCTTCCTTTAAGTTACATATGATTTACAAATAAAAGTGTTTCTAATAAGGAGCTAAGTAGTCACCAACTTTCAATCAATCATAAGACTCAAATTAGTTTATTTTAATGGCTGTTAAATAAGCACATTTATTTACAGAGAAGAGTTAAAATTCCCAAATAAAAAATCAGTAACATTTAAACCACCAGTACAGCGTGACGTGCAGCACAGCATTACTACAGCATCCAAAACACTTCAAAGCCATTGAACTGGATCAGCCAATATGTGCATCATCCTGTTCACACTAATGACTCACACTCACAGATTTAAGCAGTTTTCCTTATACTGAACTATTGCCCAGAGAAGTAGCACAGATAAACACTTCAGTATCATAGAATCATAAAGGAGAAATCACTGGAAGTCTTACTTTATTTAATTCAACTTTCTCATATATGTGTCTGTTTGGGTTTTTATGGCTTTCAGTAAACATCTCAGTGTGAAACAGCAAAAATTTGTGAATATAGACTTAAATGACAGAATAACAAACCATAGATAACCACTCAAAATGAGAAGCAGCTCATCCTTAAACTGAACCTAGTAAATAATGTGCAATTTGGTCCAATAGAACATTTCCAACATTATCAGCAATGACAAACATTCCATCCAATACAACACCAATGCTCTGACAAACCATACTACTTCTCTAATCCAGATGCACAAAATCTTGGATCTTGGAAGTATAACTAGTACCACCATAAAGTGCACAGGAAGCAGTGTTGGTCTACACCAACAGCCTTAAGCTAAGAATAAGCTGTAAGATTGTCCAGCAGCATTTCCTACATTGGCTGACTGCAGAACAGCCTATGTCTACCAGATGAAGCAAAAACGAACTTGTCCAGAAAAAAAATCTGACAAGAAGAATACATTTAAAATTTTACATGTTCACAAGAAAAACGACCTGAACAACCTGCTGTTACTGACCTAGTTTACATCCACTGCCTGTAAAAACAGGTTTGACAAATACATTTCTTTCCCTTCTTGCAGGGTCAAAGCTCAGAGAAGGACAAGTTCCAGTTCAAAAGTACTAAGATAGCTCATTAATTTTCATTTTCATTCAGAAATTAATTGCATAATCATCTTACAAGGTAAATAGTTAAGAATTCTCTAACCTGACTTCTGCTAACCAATGAACAACACGTTTTATCCTGTCCAAACCCACTAGTGCAATTTAAAGAGGTGATAAGTAACAAGATCATCAGCATTTTCACCAATACAGCCTTTTCTACATAAATGTGAAAGCACGCAATGGGTAAGGAAAAACCAGAATACTGCTTACTTGTTGCTATGCTTGTGTAAGAATAAATGCTAATTTACGGCTGTTTTGAGTCACTTCCAATCTGCTCTGCTTAGTGACCTCCAGCCTTGAAAGAGTGAACCCCGGCAAGAGCCTTTGTCACACACAGTGTTTCCATTGATCTACCTAAACAGGAAGCATGCTAACACTATAAAACTTTTCTCCCTTCTTCGAGGACAAATCTGCCTCAAGTGAAGATTCAAAAGGTACACAGGGTTGTGTTAAATGCTTTTTATATGAGAGAATCTATACTTAAATGAGTAATCAAATGATTACTAATGAAAGTTCCTGCCAATAGTTGAAGTTCAACAGAGCATTTAAATTAACCAAGATCTAAATACAATACATGCTTTCCTCAGCTGAAAGTGGCAGTAAATTTGTAACAAAAATATTTAATACACAAAATATTTATAAAGCTAAAGGTCAAGAAAAATACACTGACTGAATTTAACTTTCCAACAAATTGTTCTTACACCCAGAGTTGTGGTAAACGGAAAACTTCAGATCAGCTTGAACTGTCCTAGAAAAAATACAGCTTCTTAGTGTTCAACCTCTCCCATCCTTCACTCCCACTACAGATTCTACCAATGCTAAGGACTGAAGAAGGAGAGCCCTAAATCACAAGAAAATTAAACTCCCATACCAGTCTACAACAATATCAGATAATCAAGAGTGCAAAAAAAAAAAAAGGGACAAGGAGAGTGAAAATAGTAGAGCAGGAGCATTAGCTTTGGCTTAAAACTGTCATAGAACAATACTCTAAGTATAAGCTGCTTTAAAAAGAGAAGACTCTTTTAAGGTATTGAGATTTCACTGTCCTCAAAGAATATCTTCAAGTGATTGATATGCAAAAATAATACCAACACCTTAAAACATTCAACAATGTACACATTCTAGATGAATGTTCACAGTTCAGCTAAAAACTTTCCCATCATGTTTCCTGTTCCACTGTTGTATAATTAGCACTGTTCTCTAACATTTTAATTTCTTGAAAACATTCCAAATGTTAAATAGATTGTCTCATTTTAATTAAAGTAACCTATCACCATGTCAAAGTAAACTTTAAAAATAGAAAGAAGGCTAGTAAGAAAGGAACAGGACACACTCAAATGTACACATACAAAACCAGGCATCTTTTTTCCCCATTCCCTTCCTTATGCAGTCTTTCTTTCATGTTTTAATAAACATTACTTGTGTTTTAGCTCCAAAATTCTAACATTGCCATTAAAGACTTTGATACATATGCTGTACATATGTACATTAATGTAAACTTCAGGTTAACTTCAGGATGTACATTAAAATTTACCACAATGCTGCAATGCACCTTTTCCACAAAACACTGCTGCACACGCAGACAATTTAAGTCTAAGACAAATTTCATAATAACATAGTCTTGCAATTGAGTATGAGGAATCTGTTTCAGAACTGAAGCTGTACCACAAGTAGCTCTTACATTTCAGAACCAGGATTATAAAGAAATATAGCATTTTGTGTTGCTTGCTAAAAAACAAACAAACAAACAAAACACAAAAAAAGGAGACCATTTTAACAACATTGCAATCCTGAAGGGAATAATGAAAAAGTGATTTGAGTTGTATTACTGCACTGCCTACATTACATTTCAGCTTGAAGCTTACTGTTCCTACACACTAGTTTCTCTCTGCATTTTCACTAACACTGCTGAAAATACCTCAGAATCTGAAGCAAGCACTCCTTTTAAGAACATAAGCAGATGTACAAACAGGCTTTAATTTTCTGCTTTGATGGTCTGATAAGGCAAACCGTAAAGAATAACCTGAAGCAAACTAACACAGATATCCTAAGCTCTCATGCAGCAAGTTTACACAAATCCATGCCTCATGGCATGTTAATATCCAGAAAAAAAACAAAACACCCCAACCCTGAACTCACAAACAAGAAACATTTTCAGGAATTCTGGAAGCTTCTTAACAGAGGGGACATTTAAAAAGTACAAAAATTTAGAAGGGCCAAGAAAAAAAAAGTAATTAAAAGAATACCTCTTTAAAGGGTGCTCTGGAAAAGTCACACTACATGCAAACTTCTATAAAGTGAGAAAGAGAGAGTACCAAAATGCAAGTTACTCCACCCTGACCCCATAAAACATTTGTGGTTCCTGTAAAGCATGTAAAACTATTTAATGCAGTATTCCGAATGTCAGTGAAGAGCCAAATTTCATACTTTATAGCCAAGACTATATATTTACCTTTTTATGTTTTTATCTCTGCTTGGAAACTACTCCAATACTACAATTCTTCCCCCACATAACATCTACCTTCTCACAGGCAGGTATCAGCATGGCAGCTATCAATGAATTATGATATTGTAAAATTTATTTAGCATTCAAGAATTACCACCACAGAACAAGCACGTCATTCATATATATTCAGCAAAGACTGCATGTACTACTTGTCACATGAAACCCCAAAAATTAATCCACAGTGCCAACAAGAGATAGTTCTCTAAGAATCAACAATTAAAGCAAGTTGCCTGCAGGTTACAAGGGTTCCTTTGTGAACAGCAATTTCAAAACGAGTTTGTATAGCAGTAGTCCTTCAAGTTTTTCAAAGTTTCTTGTTCACTCATGAAACAATTCTTTACACCATACAAAAAGAATACTTACCATTTCACAGCTAAGTTTTGCACCTCGCCATTTTTATCCTCTAGTAATTTCAAAATCATCTTCACCACCTTTCTTTCACTATCATCATCCAGCTTAATAGAATCTTTTTGAAGTTCTGTCATCAAGTCATTAGTTGCCATAAACCTGAAAAAAAGCAAATCAGATAATTATTGCTAAAAAAATATTGGTTATTCACAGTGCTGAAGTTTGAAGAATCTCATTTTCCACCATTTAATATCAAATAAATCATGTTGGGTTACTGTAACTTGTTTTGTGATCCAAGTAGCATTTATTTTAGATGTAGAATAAAAAGGAAAACAATTCTATTTAAAAAATGACAGTAACTCACAGTCAGATCATCATCCTTCCCTGATGTGGATAACTACATATTTCCCTTTCACCATTTCCATTAGATTCCACATTATTTCCACAAAGTAAAACTAACATTTACACAGATATTAAGTAGTTCTTTCATTAGGTATGCTGATGTTGTACAAGCCAGAATTTTAAAGTTTGTTTTAAAAATGCAATCTCCAAGTTTATTTTAAACCAACTTTTAAGCAAGAATAGTACAGATTTTTTTTAAACACTCTCCCACAAAGATCATAATAGCCAAACATTAACAGGGGGAGAAATAACACTGTTTTTCATTTACTTTCTCAGTACAGACGGAAATGCAGACAATGGCCAATAAATTTATCCTGCCCTCAACTCAGTGTGTCACATTAATGACCAGGATTAATTCTCGAGAGATCAAGTAACTAAAGTCACCTTTCATATCAATTCATTTACTATTCAATAACACTGTAATTCCTACCAATACAACAACATAGTGAGAAATGACTTTCCAAAAATAATGCCTTTGTATCTTTTGTTGCTTTTTGTTCTGAAGTCTGTTTTCCAATCTGTTCTTCTGCAAGCGTTCTCTCTTCTCAAGAGAAGTAAGACAGATGTATTACTCAATTATGAATCCCATGGGTTTCAGAACCAATCCAAATCCCCTTTCAAAGCTCCAGAGAAAAACGGTTTGTAATTAAAGTGTTATAGTTGATGTTTGGACTTCAGGCACATCAGCCTCAAGCAGACATCACCAGAGCTCAGGTCACACTTGGAAAGCTACCTTTACAACCAAACACACTAGTTTTAACTGAAAATTAAAGCAAAGACTCTCCATGATCTTAATATGTATCATAAATGCCAGATGCCTGCCCTAACAGAACAGACTCCAACTTGTACTCTTTATTAATACAGTAACTCCAGTTTAATAGTATCAAGCTGTTTCTAAGATAAGACTTCAGTCGTTTTTCATTCACTCCAACCCAATGAAGCAAGCCTGTAATCTGACAGGAGCCAGATGTGTGCATTAAAGAGGCAATGAATGCGAATCGCATCAGTTTTTAAGGACAGTAAGGAAAAAGCTACCTGGTAAGTCAGGGTAATAGACAGATAGGTGAAGAATAAAGATCTACACGAAGCCATACAATACTAGAATATTCAAAAATTGTTGTATTTTCCTCCTTTTACTAATCGTTCTTAATAGCCTCCTCTCTCTTAGTAAATAGCTCCTATTTCCTTAGGTTCACATGCACTCATCACCTATGTGTGACACGTTTCTAAAGTAAGCAGAGCTTGTGCATCCTAAGTGGCACTTAACGACAACTGAGGAGTCCTGGCAAATTCCTACATTAAAAAAAAAAACCAACTCAACCACCACAATGGTGTGAGGAGTTCTGGCAACTTAAAAGTAGCTGGTATTTAGAAACAAAACTTTTGGGTATATATGTGTGGCCATTAGTAACAACTGCTTCCTCTTCAGGCACATAAATCCCTACCTGGCACAAAGCAGTTCCTCATACCTTGTACTCAGAGTAGTCATTCTCCTACTTCTTCCATAACCAGAATAAATTGCCACCTTCATTACTTCATTACCATTTTGAAATCAAAGTCTCCCGACAACATATACTATGAACATTTGCACTGAACAAATCAGTTTATCCAAAAAATGGAGGATGAAAATAAGCAACCACTTTACAGTAAAAACTGTGGTTTATAACTCAGCTTCTCAATATCAACAGGTTAACTACAAGGTCCCTGTTCAAAAATATGTGATCTAAGAATAAATGGATTTACAACTACCAAAAACTATTCTATCCATTATGCAAGTACACAACACACCACTTCATAAAATGCATTACTAGTATGTAAAGGTCTATCATCACTCATTTTTATGCTCTGTAAAGGTAGATTTTAAGAAAAAACACATTTATGTTCAAGAATTTCAAACTCTTAGAACAACTAGTTACTAAAATGTGCTTTCCAAAAGGAGCTACAAACCAAGCTTTAACTACATGCAACTGGGGGAGGAAAAGTTCTTGCTACAACTGCACTTGATAGATGCAACCTACATCTTCTATGCAGAAAGTTTTGAACTCAAAATCAGTGTTCACTCATAAACCTACTACAATTTTTCAAAAGTCCTTCTCCCTATGAGCACAAAATGCAAAGCTCGCATGACTACAAAAATAAATTAGCATGATAAAAGTACAAAAATCTTCAGTAATATTCAGAGAAAAAAAGTTTTAATCCATTTTAGTACAATTTAAAGCAGGGAATTCTGGACTATGACTTGTTAGTATAAACAGTATTTATTTCTACTTCTAAAATTTCTAGCCTAAAATTTCCCATATCACATTAGTGAAATCTGAATTAATCTGATGACATGCATAAAACATCACCTTCCCAAATCTGTGTCCAATGCTAAACCAGTTTGTCCAACACAAACAAGATCATAAAAAATACAACCTTCTGGTTATTTAACTATCAGCTCGCATTTTCTCGGCTATTAATTTAGTACAAAGCAAGTAAAAGTAGCACTCTTATGACAGATCTTTACTTCAAAAATATATACATCAGTTCTGTCCCAATAATACTGGAGTTGTCTCTCTGTATTTTCAGAGGCAGTACCCAATTAAGCCAGGAGTACAAAACCCCACTTGTCTACAAGGTGCAGCATCCCGGAAGCATGTGAGCTTTGGATACTCCGGATGACCTTCCATGTTTCTATTACCAGAATCATGAGAATCCACGTTTTTTGTTGAGATTGGTAAGGAACCCAGATAGGTCATCCTAGGGCAGGGTTAGCGCTCGCTCGTGTCGTCGTCCGTTTGGCTCTGAGAGGCTGGAAAACTGAACCGATTACTTCCTCCGGCGCCTTCAACCCTACACAGCTCACCAAAACCTGGAGAGCTGCTCCCGGCTGCCTGCCGT
>VZTY01003293.1:249547-284561 GCA_013400935.1 Turnix velox
CTCCAATAGCTCAATGTCCTTCCTGTGTTGAGGGCTCCAGAACTGGACGGAATACTCCAGGTGGGCTACATGTCTCCAGTAAACTTACAATCACTTAATTGGTACTTCTGATACTGAACAATGCTGTTCATCTTTCAGATGGTGCAAAAATACAAATGATTTCAAGTGTTTGGACTATTCAAGCTTATTAAGTAAGTATGGTATGGATTTCATTAATCCTGGTTCCCGTGTTTCAGGAAAGCCTTGGCCACATAGATAATTTAGAAAATTCTATGTTAGTACATTGACTAATTGCAACATGAGTCACTGTTTGTTGACGTGGACCTAAGGACTAATCTGCTTTATTTCACTGTATTTTAAAGCAATGCTATTGTTTCATTGATTCTTGCTTAAAAAAGTGCTTCATATTAGGCCATCAGAATATGCTGTTTCCCTCCCTCATTTATGTGACTGTCAATCAGTAACTGCGAAGATGAAAAAGTACAAATAGAATTATTCTCCCATGAATCGAGCTGAACGGAAAGAGCTAAAACTAAATTGCAATGAATGAATCTATGGACCAGAGTGTAACACTGCAGACAGAGTATGATTTGTTGGAGTGAAGCTGACTCATCTGCAGGATCATTCAAGGTGAAGTGACTCAGTGACTCTCCTCTTGAAGCAGATGATGCTCGTTGCCAGCCCACTTCACTTGAAGAACAAACATAGTCCACTGCTTGTCAAGATGTGTCTGTGTTGGCTGCCACAAACTGACTCATGTTTTGCTCTTTTTCATACTCTGTGAATATTTTACTGAAGGGCTATATAAGTCTTGAACTCCCATGCTGGAGCTGAATGGCACTTAATATATCCTGTGTTCTTTTCTTCTAAATTTGCTATTTGAAAAATAAATTAGTAGCAATGACAGAATACACACTGTCATCCACATTCTCTGATCAGAATAATCTTAAAAGATCCCTTGTCTTCAATATGCTCTGCAGGGGAGATTTCTCAAGGTGTACCTCATGTAATTGACTGCAATTCTTAGGCCTGACATGATACCTGTACCATTCAGGTCCTCCTGAGCAGGAGCACACGCTTGAGAGACTTCATTAGAGGCTTCTCTGGGTCTGAGAAGCTCTGCATTTGATCAACTCAAATGTTTATTGAGTTGTTTTGTTTTTTTTTAGTGAACTGATGTATATTTAACACATAGGATATGGTTATTATCTACATAATCTTGTGAGAGGAGTACCTGTGAGGTCAAGCACTGATTAGAGCCTGTGTGTATAATGTCTTCACTTTGCTTACTTTTGCAAAGGGAACACAGATACAGCATGGTGACAGACTGGAAAACTATGAGATTGCTTTTGCCATTTGTACTGACAGCTGACACTTCTCACTTCAGCATCTTTTTAGTCCTTTGAAATTAAGCCTCTAAATGGACAGAAGTCAGGGTCCAACTCCCACAACACAAGAATCTGCTAACTTCTGAGGAAACTTCATACTTCCTTGTCCTCATTGGAGTTTTACCTGAACTTAGGTAACTGAGCTTTGCTCATTTGTGCCATGACCGTTTGCACTTCACCTTAGGGACAGGGATGGTGAAGGGGCTTAGATCTCTGGGGTCTTTCTGTTTTCTCTCTGTCCTGCACATGAGTACTAAAGAGAAGACAGTGATTGGTTTCTTCAGCTCTGCACCAAAGGGCTTTGTGGGTGTCAGCAAACACTTGAACAGAAGCAGGGATTAATTTTAATTGCAAATATTCTGGTCATAAGCTATTGAACTTTGTCTCTAGTGTCTTTTAACCTGATATTGCTCTTTGACATAATTCATTAACTACATACTTGTGTTCAGAAATTAGTGAACATAGATTCATAGGTGTGAAAGTTGTTTAAACACATATTATCAGGCTATTCATATAATTCTAGGGTTAGTAAACTTTATTATAATAGCAGGATATAGTCCAAGATTAGGAGATACACAGGACAATGTATGCTTGAACTTGTCAGAGCCACTGTCATAATTTTAAAATCCTCCAGGTACATAACAATTTCTCATATCTTCATAATGAATATGTATAAAATTGAGTAGTCTGCCAAGTATTGGTGGCTCATTTGTGAATTCATGCATATGAATGACAAATACAGAACAGAGCATCAAAAGAAGAAAGATTGCCAGCCAAGAATCTCATATATCTCAATGTGCATTACTTGAGTGGGAGGAGGGTCTTAAGAGAAAACATCTGCAATTAGTTATTATGCTTTTAAAATCATTCCATACCAGTGAGAAAGACATGTATTGGAAAGAATATGTTTAAATTTCATTACAGTATTAAGAAGTTCCTCCTGCTGTTTCATTATCTCTTGAGAGGTTAATGATCCTAGTAGTTCTCACTGAGAGAACTGGGATTTTTTATTATCTTCTATTAGAAAAGTCAACCCATGCTGCTACAGTCTGATACAGAGAAACGTCACTACAAAAACAGAAATAGTTCTCCTAAACTTCTTAGTCTTTTCATGCATTGAAACATTGAGCCATATTACTTACTTTAGAAGCAACATCTCCTGCCTACCACAGTCAAGGTGACCTATATTATTTTAAATTTTTTTACTACTTTTTGATATTGCCCCTGTATAATTTTATCTCCATATTCAACTACAATGGTACCAGATCAGGGCTTTGTTCTGTTATCATCTTGTAGAGGCCAAAATTAGTAATTTTCCTAAGGTTTTTGCATTTCTGGCCAGTGATTCAGAGACAATGGAACAAATGTATTGTAGAAGCAATGTCATTTGAAAGGATGAAATCCAGAACAACAGTTGTCTGCTCACATATCACAAAGATGATTTTGTCTTTTAACAATTTGTAAGAATACCCTCAAAAGTCCGAAGTGTTTCCGGAGGCGATGCTTTCTGTAGAAATAGAAATAAATAGGCTTACTTCTTTGTTTTCTTGCACCTATTGTTTATGTCAGCATGTAGTTAGTGTGAAAAGCCTGATCTGTGGCATTTTGCAGTCACCTTGTCCTGCTGCAATGGCCACAGATCCTTATTTTCCACCAGGTCATTGAAGTGCCAGAGCAGGAGCTGGTGTCCCTCTACTGCCCATCGGAGTCCCTCCCCTGTGCTGCCAAAGAGTACCTACTGTAATCTGCTAGCCTTGTCCATAGCTAGCATTTGTCATCCTTTTGAGATACAGGGTATTTTCCCTTCTAAGTTTGTCATTGTGAGTGAACCACCAAAGCTCATTGCTTTTCTTTTCATTGCTCAGGTCCTTTTCTTGTGTTCTTTGTGCCCTCTCATCCACTCTGATTTTCTCTGTGGTGTTACCAGGGTTATTCTGGGAACCCAGCAATGGCCAAGAACAGCATGAGAGTTGTATTCTGCTAAATTTACACAGCATCAGCAGCTGAGGCTGAAAGAGAAATTTCATTATCTTTTGGTAGTGCATAGTCTGAGGCATCTAGCTGAGAAACTGTAATACCATCTTGTAGGAATAATTTGTACATGCTTCAGGGTCAGCATGTAAATACAGCTATTTTACTGCAATGGAAATCCCACTTTAGTCAAAATCTAGGGCCAGAACATACCTATGGAACTAATTTTTTTCTGTTCAGAACTGTTTGTCCACAAGCTGATGCAAAGAGGTTTTGTTTCAAGAAGCCAAGTCCAAAATTACATTTCCTTGAGGTGACTCATCTCATACTACAGCAGTGCAATACCTGCAGGACAGGCAAAGGAGGCTGGCGTGGTCAGTGGTATTTCTGGCTTCTAGGAGAACAGTGAGTTGTGTGAACCATCTTGGTTGATTCAAGCCTGTCTTAAATACAGCAAAGTACTTAAGCACATTGCATAATTTCAAACCAATCATAGTATTCTGTCTTCACACTGAGCATGTGCTTATAATACTTCGCTTCAGAGCAATGTTGTGTATGGCATGTATATCAAGCAGGAATTATCACTGTTCCCTTTATAAGGTCTGAGACTCAGATCTTTCTTTAATTGATGTGCTTGTTTTACATGCTTCAGAGATCAGAAAAAACCCAATAATTTTTCAGTTTCCTAAATGAGGGCCCAGTTTGTCAAGTTCTTAGCTCAAGTTAGCACTGTATAAAGTAAATTACATGTTTAGCATCTAGCAGGTTAAAAACCTTACTGACATAAAACCAAACAAAACCTGGGATGCAATATGAAACTGTCTGCGTGCAATATGAAATCCATTTGATTCTCTTGTATTAGCAACCACCTGGATGTCCAGATAGGTAATTCAGAACAAACATGCTCTTTTGAGTGCTTAGAAAGTGAATGGAATCAGAATCCATTTTCTCATAAATTACTAAGCACTGACTAAAGGAGCAAATATTATACTCAATCATGTTCTAACCATGAGGAGGGGGATAGAAATATATAGTTAAATTTAAAAAAAAACTTTCATGATAAAGCACTGACTCATGTATGATCTGCTGGTGGAAAATGGAAGGGAAAAGAGCTGCATATCACAATTATTCCTACGTTTCCCACCATGTGAAACATCTGTAAAATTTCTCTGTTTGTAGCTTCTACCTCAAGATAACTTTTGTACCTGCTGCTTACAGATTAAACCACATCTATTGAAAAGAAAATGCCTCTTGGGGTCATGTATGTTATCAGATGGCATTATTTGTGCAGCCAGGGCTACCAAATCAGGAATTCTTCCTCTGAATTTTGAGCTTTACTGTGGCTTTTCATCATAAATTCATTTTTTGGAGCCAGTGAAAACTTTAAGTTTCATAGCAGGAAAAAAAGAAAGAGGGCATAATTTTTTCCTAGATTTCTCTACAATAATGTGTCTGTATTATTAATACTTAATTCATTAAGTAATTCTGTATTCATACAAAAAGCACATAGGCACCCTAAGAAACTGTAGATTCTCATTGTTAAATACTTTTTTTCTGTCATTATCATCTCTTAAGTACTTTACTCCCTGCCACTCTCATCCTTTTTAATGGCATTGTCGCTGAAGTAATCTTTATGTCAAACACCAGTTCAGCATTCTTCTTGATGTGTGTAGCATCAAATGAAAATTAGAACAGTGTCTGCTTCTTTGAAAAATATAATTTGTACTTGGAGGTGTTTCCTAACATAGGTCTTTTAAAATATTTGCAGAAAGCTTATAATGTGGATACTCTTAATGTAAAATAATGTTCCTCTAAGAAAGTTATTTGATGACAACTGTAAATCTTTAACTTTGATTGAGTCTTACTCTCAAATAATTCCTTGATGGACATTAGCTTAGTAACATTAATAAGCTACAGAATTATCTACATATACAGCTTCTGAATATGAAAAGATTATTATATATATATGTGTATAAAAGGCAAAGGAGTAATATCTGAATACATGCCTCTGCTTTTAACCGCTCAGTCCCTCTGTGTTTCCTCCTTAGCGATACTTTCTGTTTTGACAAGATCATTTATTCAAGTTGTCTCTCTTTTGGTACATATGGTTGGTGGCATATAGAGTTAAGTAAGCCTCAGCTTTTCTTCCTTTTTCTCATCAGAGAGTAAAATTTCTATTTAAGTAGAATCAGGTAATGATTAAGAATGGAAGGTAGTGATACAGTTTTCTATATTGTTAGATCTTGGTATACACTCCAAATTACTATAAACTGGAATCCACCAATCTGACTCTTCCATTTATTTCCTTTGTTTACCAATGGTTCTCATGAAAATCTAGTGCAAGAGGTTTAAAATGTATTTTCCATAATTCATGTGTCTTGTCTTAGGAGCCATCATAATCTATGCCAAATATAAACACCTAACAAGAAGACTGTGTTTCTAGGAATGGAAGCAAAATAGGGCTTCAATAAAATAATATTCTCTGGCTGGATCATCAAATGGTATAAGAATTTCCAGGGTATTTCCAGTGAATAGGGAGTGCAAACAAAGTGCAAAAGAAATGATTGTTGCCCTGAGTACTCAATCATCCCTCTTTGTTCCAAAGAGTCATCTTTTGAAGTAAGAGGAGAAAGTGTAGCAATCACACCCTGTAATACGATGATGCAGTAAGAGTGATATTCCATTTAAGTTTATATTTCATCTTTCACTAAAGATCAACAAGTCCAACACCAACTGAAATCTGATTTTTATAAGCAGTTATTGTTGCAGCTGTCATTACTTTTTTATTTCTTGCCATCAGTGAATATTTTCAATCAGCAGATCCAGTCTTTAACTTAGATGTGCTGTACTGATGCACCAAGACACACTTAGAAAGGAAATGCTGGAAGATTATTTAATAAGCAGTGTTTTAAACATGGGGAAGAGTTAAAGGAAATAATAAACCCAGTGTGCACTAAATTGCAAATAGGAAATAGTTTCTTTTTGCTAGCAGGGCTACATAAAAATACTCAAAGCAATGGATGTGCTTTGTGTCCAATTGATGCTGACAGAATTATGTTTCCCAGTATGTAAGATTGAGTCACACTGTGTGCCAGTTGTGGCAGCTTTTCCCTTGCCCGTGGAAAAAATCTTGTGATTCCAATAATAAAAACCATTTCACTTAAGTGCTATAGCTTAATTCTTAACCTTCCAAACCAAACCAAATAAGTTGATGGCAGAGAAGATGTGGGAACTGTGTATCACATCGGTGCAGGGTTATCTAATTTGCTCTGATGCAGAACACCTGAAGAAATATGCTGTTCAGGCAGTCCAATCAGCCAGGGTTTATTCTTTCCCTGTCTAGTTTAGAAAGCAAAAAAATAGTCTAAAACTAAAGCTATGCCTTTCAGAGAGTAACATCATCACAAAATCAGTCACAAATAGAATGCAGAAATCTTCGAGGGAGCATAGCATATAATCCACCCTGGTGGACAACCACCCTGGTGGTGTTATATCAATTTTAGAGTTTCAGTAATGATATTTCATATGAATTCATAATGAAACTGCAAAAAGGGAGAAGTCTATTTCACATTCATTTCATAACAATAGCTCCTGGCTTGGAACCATCCTTTCCAATGATAGAAAGCAAACCTTTCCCAGAAGAGCTGCTAACATAAATAGCTTATACCAGAATATCTTCAAAGTTTGTGTGGACAAATGCATATGCACTGCAGTGTGTTGTCTATGACACAACAGAGTATGAAGATCTAGAAGGAAAGAAACTCAGTGTGTTCAGGGCGTAGCTTCTTTTGAATTCCAGCAAATAAATGCAACGTAAGTGAATAAAACTGCAACTGAATTCCATTGCTGTGCACATTTACTCTTGGCTAATTGGTCTTGGAGTTGCAAGGTAACAGGTATTATTATATCATTTACAAAATGTCTCACCATAATTGTCACCCTCCAGATTCTTGGAGAAAGAAATAATATAGTCTGGAGCAGGCAGGGAAGAACAGAATTGTCAGTAATTCTGTGGGCTGTTCCACTTTGGGCAACAGATTTACATTGCAAAATGAGGCCTGGAATAGCAGAAGCAAATTTGTAACACTTTCCACCTACAGCTTTTAGTACCAGCCTTCTGCTTAGCTGAACTTGGTCAATTTTGTTTCAGTATTCTTCATGAACATAAGAAAGGCATTTTCAGGTCTACTCAGAGCCACTAAGTGACAGCTAAAAAACTAGCAGCTAAGGAGATTAAAGTCAGAAATCTATTTTTTCTCTTCTCAAGAAAGCACATTTCAGATTTGCATTTTGTTCATTCTCTTTCAATAATAATTTATTCTTTAGTCTTGTGCAACAGGTCATTAACCTGCTTAACGACCTAAATATAGATGTTTTTCCTTTAGAGTAAAGTAGTGAAAATTAATTCAGTGAAATACCATATCCTCCTTATGCTTCATTTTCTTTGTTATCATAGGGGAAATCTCACTACAAAGTAATCTGTCCATCTTGATCCTTTTTTTCTAATCAGAAAAAAGAGGGAAATACATAAGAGGACAATCCAGTTTTTACATCAATGCCTCCTATGTTTTACTTGAAACATAAACCATGTTGTGATTTTATAAGACATAGATACTGTAACGAAAGCTAAAATTAGAGCTACACCTAAAAGCCCAGTGATTGTTCAAAACCTTTCCTCAGTCTTACCTGTCTCTCATCTGAATTGGTGTTTTATTTGGAGTTACTATTCTTAAAATATGTTAAGATTTGCTATGTTTCTTTTGACATGTTCAGTCTTCTTCTCACCTCTATTGATGCTCTTTTCAAATTAATAACCCAGATGCAAGCAGTAGAAGCAAGTATATTACTAATTTTGCTTGAAACATTATGAAAATTCATTACTCTGCCAGAGATATTCACTGAGAGAGACATCTGCCACTATGGTGTATGGTGTTACAGGATTAATTAAAGAGTTTGTCTGCCAGACTTTCTTTAAGTCTGCTTTTCCTCATTTTATTTTTACTTTTTGGCATGTAATAGTATTTCCATACTTATTAAAACCTCACTGATAATTACATGCAAAAGAGCAGTTAGCAGCAGACAATTTAGTGGCAAGGAATTTATAATTGGAACTGTTTACCATTTGGAGATGTCTGAAAGTGATGGCAACTTGTTTCCAGACCATTCAGCTTCTTGTTTGTGAGAATGATGGGGCACTATAAATAGATGCAGAAGTGCACCAAATGAAACCTTATTATCTTGTTCCAGTGGAGCTTCCATCTGAGGTGGTAATTTTTAAGTCTTTGTTTCTCCAGTCTATCTCTGAATTAACCTTAAAATCACAGCCATGCTGTAGGCAGTTACCCAAATACAATATATCAGGTGTTTCCTAAAATCAAACCCCAAATTCAGTGCTCATCAGTGTATGTTGAATGACCTGTCCATATGCTGCCTCCCGTTCTTCACAGAAAATAGCCCAACTGCAAGGAGTTAGCATAAATGATAATTCAGGCACACTTGGTGGTGACTGAGATCTATGGACCTTTTCTGTGCTTGTTTACTATATTTATATAGTCTGCAGGAACATAGTTTCCATGTTCTCAAATTAATGCTGCCATTTCAAGAACAGTCACTAGACCAACAAATGCTGAACCCTAATCAATCAGCTCGTATCTGAAAGAAGATAACTATTTGATAATTAATGGAGAGAGCTCATCTTAAATGAGAAGCTCAGGGCAGCTGTTTGAACTCCTCTCTGAACATGGACTTAGCAGGAGCATAATGTCTTACTTTTTTGGCAGTCCAGGGACTACCAGTTTTATAAGAATAACTGTGAACTTTCTTTGCCTCTTCTGGTATGCATCAGAGAAAAGTTTTGAAGATGATGTTGCATGACCAAAAAAAGTTTGTGTATACTACTTTGTGTAGTAATAATCAGAAAGAAAAGGCTGAGATAAGGACCCAAGTTCATAGATGCCTATAAGATGGGCAGATAGTCCACAACAGTTTTAGAGTTTTGCTCCTCTAAAAAGCCACAAAGAAATTACCTGTCTATGTCAACCTATGTCTATGCAGTGGCATAGTGTGCTTTCAAATCTTAGTCTAAGGCTCATGCAAAAGGCAGTCTGCTATCTACTGATGAGCATTTCCTTTCTGTTGCACTGTCTGTGCCTCTAAAACAAAAATACTGATCTAATAAAACCTCATCTAGCTTATGAGATCTGATGTGACTGTGGCCTGGCAGGTATGGCAGGTATTTCAGAGCTCAGCAGAAGAAAATATGTCCACTTTTTATTTTAAACATGCAAGCACATTAATGTTTTTAATAGGAAAGCAGAGAAGATCAGTTTTGAGGCCGTAGTATTTAAAAAAAAAATTATATGTTTAAGTACTCTTTCAGTCTAACTGACATGACAGGAAACTCTTGTTTGCTTCTCAGTTGAAGTGCAAGTGTGAGGAAAAACATCAGCATCTATAATGAATATACACAACTGTGGCTCCATAATGAGCTTTCATGCCCAAATCAGGGAGCTTGGGAAAGCAAGTATGACTATACTTGTTGCATCAAACTCCTATAGATCATTACCTACATTGTTCTTAGCAACAGTTTTCTGCACCCCCAGAGGTTGTAGCCTACATAGCCATGATCTACTGTGAATGATAACCGTGGACATTTGATTTATTTCCTCCAAAGTCAATGTTCACTTTTAATTTGCTAACCCTAATTCGAAACAGATCAATCCAACAAACCATTCAGGTGCTGTTCTTTAATAGAAAAAGTAGAAGGCAATATTACAATAGGACAGTTAAAGTATTTACATCTACACAGAGTCTAGAAAGTATAATTAGCCAAGTAATATTACTTATTCATATAATAGTAGAGCCTCCTGCACTTCTGGATGAAGAGTCCTTTGTGAAGGAGATCCCTACCCCAAACAATTCAATCTGCATATACCAGAAAGGCACAAAACTTCTCAAAACAACAAAGGATCATTCAGGCATGGTGGTGTTACAACTTTTCTGTCCTAGTCTGGGAAAAAAATTAGTCTTTATGATAAATTGCAGGAGTCCATCTGGTACTCGTAGGGGCTGACAATCCTTCCCCTCCTCTAGAGGGGAGACGTCTGTCTTTCCATAGACATTCTTCTCCGCCCGGCTGTGCATTAATAACAAGGAAGAGAAACCATTCAGTGATTTATACCAGTTATGCTAAACAATTTCCCCTCCTGTTTCCAATAAACATGGCTGTTAAAATAGATTATAGTGTCTCAGAGCATTCACTTTCCCCCCAGCCTGCCTTAGATGTCCTTTAGCTGCTCCTTTGTGATGGTAATGAAACTAAACAGCATTTCAAAGCAGGCTTTGATTAGCATGATAACCATGTAGTGGCTCGTTGGCCAGCATGGAATAATTATCCAGCCTTCCAGCACCAACAGCTTTGAAGAAAAGTTATACACCCTGCTCAAATGAATGTACAGATACATGTATGTGTGTGTATGCATTTAGATTTCCATATTGTACACAGGTATAACTCAGGTATCAATAAAACCTGGCAAGGTCCGATCATTGATATTCTTTGTTAGAACCGTGTTTTTTTCATGTGCAGGCTAATTGTACCAATTTGCCTGGGTAATGCATATGTGTTTAAATGGGGGACAGGAGATGGATTGCAGCAGAGCTCAGTAATTACTCATCATGTAGAGTATCATCACACGCTGCTAGTCAAGCCACTGGGCATTGCTGGAGCTGGGACATCTAGAAATGGCATGCAGCAGGAAGACTGCAGAAAACCCAGTGTCTTGAGATGAGTCAGCCTGCACACCAAGAGCTGAAACTAAAACACTGGAACCACTTACAGAGTCTGCCAAATGAGATTATCTGGGGCAGGACCTTTGGCTGCAGCAAAGAGTCACATCTCCATCAAGATGAACAAAGATGCCAGAGTTTATGCTGAGAGCATGCCCCTCTCTCTTTTATAATATTTATTCCTTCCTACTGAAAAATAAGTGTAAGACAAAAGTTTATTTCTAGATATTGTTCTCTGGCATGGGTTATGATTTTAAAAGGTTGCAACCACACAGTGTGATGAGATGAGAAACAGCCCATTGGCTTTTTTACAGTAGTTAGACTTTATGGTAAATGACTGACTCCTCTGATTTCACTTCTTTTTATAGTTTCAACTTGCATTTTCCCCTTCTTAAATATTTGGACCACAAACATAAAAAAATGCCTTAACTGAAATAATGTCTCTTCTAGATTTCCTTTTTATAATGTTTATACTTATTTTGGCAGCCCTTCAGAATGCTGCATGTTAAGCAAATGTATGACTAGTGACATCTTGGTAGTCTCCAAGTACTAAATGCCAGAACATGCAGAAGCTTCATAGCATCTACATTAGCAGTGCATGTGCCTGCAATCCTAGCAAAATGTAAGAGATGTGTTTCATACAAGTCAAGCTGGGCAACTCCATGGCAGGATGCTGCAGACACTGTAGGTTAATGTAGGTTTCAGAAACTTAACAGGATCACTGAAGGGGAATGCACTGATGTTTTGGGTCTGAACCTTGAGCATGTGGAGGCTGGGAAATGTCAAGAGAAAATATTACTATAGATTTGTTGTTATCTCATATTCTTGCTTGAAAAGCAGCTTATGGCCACTTCCACAGATGGATTACTGGACAAGATGGATTGGATGTCCATCTCCCACAACATTAAAGCTCTTTTTTGTGCTCTAATTTCTATAAAATGCACATCATTACATGCTATTGTTTCAAACCTAAAACTTTGCAGAGCTTTTAATTACAGGGAAGTGCATTATTTAGAATGTCATCCTTAGCCTTGGAAAGAATAGTAGAAAAATGAGGCTTTTCAGACAATTTTCATAATGAAAGAACTGGGGGGAGGGGAAATTGCAGATTGTGGCCTGTTACCAGAAAGTACCAGAAATGTTGCAAAGAGATCTATTTTTATTTAATTTTTTTCTGCTTTTTCAAAAGTTCAAGGAGTTCATTGCAATCTGCCTTTGAAGGTCATCCATCTGAATCAATGATCTTCTTAGCTCCACCAGTTCTGATTTTTTGAATAAAATTGTAATTACCAGCCTTTTAAGCACCAGCTGTTCTATTGAAACATGATACTGGTGGTGCACTCAGGCCTGGTGGAAAAATATCTATGAGCTGCTCTTCACTGAAGCCTCCTAGCTGATTGCAAGAAGAGTTTATGGTCACAAAATTAAAGGGGCCACAGAACTAAGGAGATCCTTAACTTGGAATTCCTTGTCAATATAGTTGCTTCTCTTCTTTTGTGAATTTGCATTTGAACCTGCGCTGTACTTGTTCCTTATAAAATAAGAAGAAAGAAGAATGTACAAAAAACATAGTATAAGGAGTAAAGGAATAATCCCTTAGCTAGTCTGCATGATGAGCTATGTGGTATTAGCACACAAAACCAGAAATATGTTGAGGCAATGTTTCTCTCTTATTATTTAGCAAGACCAAGGCTAACACTGAAGGTGAAGGTTGCAGACTATTTACAGTAGGCTGCTGTGCTAGCAAAGAAATCGGTGATGAAAAGAGAAGTGGAAGAAGTGAAATTCTGGCAGGATTTGCAAGAGAATCGAAAGGCTGATTGGCACAGGAAGTGGCATGCAAAAATAAAAGCAAGAGGTAGAATTTGTCTTGGCAGGAAAGTGATGTTCCACTATTAGAAATGCCTGCAGGCCAAAAGGAAAAAAACATCCTGTGCTGAGATTTAACATAGATTTTCCAACTGCTTTAAAGCTCAGACTCCGCACTAAATAGCTTCCTAAAGCCCATAGTGTTTTAGATGTACAGAAGTTTTCTGTCATGTTCAGAGAAGGCAGGGACCAGTGCTTATTTATCCTCTCAAATTAGGATCACGGCAGCGTCTGGTGCAGCTGGATACGATGGGAGAGCGACAGTCAGGTGCCGGGGTGAGCTAGCCAACTGCAGCCCTGCCTTCTCTCCTCTCCTCAGCTTATTTTTTTCTTTGTGTATTATATTATAGGGTATTTTCCCTTTTTCTTCTTATTTTCTCTTTTTCTTCCCTTTCGCTTTCGTAAGAAATGAGATGGTGGTAGGTAAGTAACATGTCAGAACAGCAGCTCCAGCCAGGTCAGCGTGCTACCAGAGGGCACTCAGGGCAGAGGATTCAGGGAAGGGAATTTGCTGTTTCAGACACGAAACCTGAAGCATTGCAGTAGTGCTGGCTGATCAGACCAGCTGATCATTGCTCTGTTTCTCTCTATTAATTACATGGCATTTTCTCTCTTCAAAGCCAGGAAAATGTCCCCTCTGTCAGAAGTCTTTATGTACGAGGACACTCACCCCTCTGCAGTGTGCTATCAGGAATCACAATGTCTGGTATGTCTCTCCTCTCAGTAAATCTTTCTCTTACACAACAGACCTTAAGCAATCTTCCTGTGCTCAGCGCTCCTGCTCATCAGACCATTAACTCACAAGGTCCCAGTTCAAGAAGGCCTTTATGCACATAACTACATATCACTTTTTCTAATTAATTCATTTATTATGTGATCAGTATCTCTAAACCTGGCCTGAAAAAAATTTTGCTCCCTGAGTCAGAAATAAGTGAATACCTGGAGTGAAAAGGTAATACATATGAGGAACAGTGAAGGAATGCAATGCTGTATTTTTCTTCTTCATTACACCTGATACAGAAAATGAGAAAAGCAACGCCTGTATGTTCCAGTTGGAAATATTAGTGCAGCTGAATGGAGCTAACTCCACTCCTTCCTATCCCTGATAGCAGATATTTGCTATGGAAATTTTATTTTACTGCTTTAGTAAAAAGTACCTTTTGCCACAGTATCTATTGATCTCATGTATTATCTCAAGGCACTCCTACGGGGCAGTTAATAATAACTAGTAACAAGTTTGGAGGACTCCTGTTGCTCATCATTAAGGTAAAAGCCATAAGGGGAAATTCAGAATGAGCACATGAATTATTAGAAATAGATATACTGTGTAGAGGGCTTAATTTTTTTCATTTAAGGTGATATGTAAAACTGAAATTATGTGTTTCTTCTCAGCAACGCTCATTTTGTCATTCTTTGATATTTGCCCCTGCTTTAAATACTATTTTCAGGGGTTATATTGTGATAACTGAGGTTGAATGATGAGATATGTTACTAGTGCCTCCCAAATCCAGAAGGAGAAGCTGCAAATAGAACACCTGCAGTTCCTACTTCTGTTCTGCTAGCCAACATGAGGTCATTTCATCTTAATCTTTCATTGAATTTGTATACTAACAATGCATCAAAGACAATTATAAATGATTCTGTGATGTCTTAATGAAACACAGCAGCAAGATACAGTCATGGCATTTGAAGGCTCTGTAAGAAAAAAAATAGCTGTTTACATGGAAAAAGAAGTCTGATACTTGTTCTTCTGAAAGTGGGAGGCTCCAGCTCTGGAGTAGGTGAAATGCACAGTGTACATTTGGTGTTATGTGAATTTTAGAGCTAGTGATAGATGTGCAATCCCAGTTAGTTGGCAGGGATTCACAGAGCAGGCAGAGGCTGCTGCAACCAAGTAAGCTTCCATATGCTGGTTTGTCTCAAAACTAATCTGAAGGGGGACAAAAAATACTTTGTCATACAGTTGCAAATTCTTGGATTTACAAACAAAAATGTTGATGGAGTATACAGCTAGCATCAAATATGGGGTACCATCATGTTGTTTTGTATGGGCCCTGTGCTGAGGATCATCTAACTCATCCCACACAGGTCACAAGGAGATCTTTTGGGACTATCAGTCCTTAGTCGCTGATGACTATCATCTAGTGTTGGAGGCAGGGGGAG
Source organism: Turnix velox (assembly GCA_013400935.1). NCBI lineage: Eukaryota > Metazoa > Chordata > Aves > Charadriiformes > Turnicidae > Turnix > Turnix velox. The sequence goes on from VZTY01003293.1 coordinate 264,724, forward strand.
CTGGAGGTGAAGAATCTCTGTGTGCCACTACCTGTGCACTAGGCCATCCATCTTTTGTCAGAACACCAATGTACAGAAAAGCAAAGACATCAGACTGACAACGGGAGTTTAATTAATTCCTGATAACCATGTCATATTATTTCCTTAATATGCTTGCTTTCCTTCTTTCTCTTTCTTTCTTTCTTTCTTTCTTTCTTTCTTTCTTTCTTTCTTTCTTTCTTTCTTTCTTTCTTTCTTTCTTTCTTTCTTTCTTTCTTTCTTTCTTTCTTTCTTTCTTTCTTTTTTTTTCTTTCTTACTTGCTCTTTCTTTCTTACTTGCTCTTTCTTTGTTTCTTTGTTTGTTTCTTTCTTTCTTTCTTTTTGTCAGACAAATAAAAAAGAATACATCTATAACAAAAGGTGGGTACAGGAATGCTATATTTTGTTGATACTTGAACAGATTTTGCACTTTTTAAATCCTCTGTTCCTGTTGGTTGTTAGGTAACTTAATGTCTTTATCTTTGAAGGTAACTCTCCCAGAGATCTTGAAGAACTCTTTCCCTCCAGATTCTTGGTTTATATATTACTTACAGATGTGATACACAAAGCCTATTCTCAAGTGTAGCCTTTTAAGCTTGCAAAATGACTGATCAAGCTGTTGACTCAATTTGCTATCTGATAATTTTTTCAATAGAGAGAATCTTGACTCAGTCAGGTTTAACATGGTGGATCAATCAAGTGATAGGAGCTGAATACTGTTTTCCCACCCTAAGATAATGGGGGATAGGATTAGCATCACTAGGCATCTATTTTGGTGGGCAGTTTAAATTCTGGAGCTTGATTTTTGGGGCTATCAACATCTATAAATGCATATCAGAGTGACAGCATTTATACACTGTCTGCCTTTGTGTAAATAGCTATGAGGAGTCACAGGAATTGTGAGTTGACCCCATTGTGTTTCATACCAATGACCCACTAACTCAGTGTGTTTTTCTGGTGAATGATTTTGCATGAGATTGCCTACAAAGGACTAACAAGTGAAACACTCTGAACTAATAATAGAAATGTGCAGGAGAACTGATGTACCCTGAGAATCACATTTTGACTTCTTCATTTTAAAATGAAGTTTACTTTATCTAGACCAATTCATTCTTCATTAGAAAGAAGACAATAGGAAAATTACTTTGGGAGGAGCATAAAGGCAGAGCCAAAAATGGAGCAAAAGGAAACTAAATATGAAATAAATCCTTGGATGCGATTATAGCTGGTCTCTTAATCATAAGGGCATAAAACAATTTCAAAGTTCCCTTCAACTTATCAAAACTGAATGGTAATCAAATGAAAAATGGCTTCCATTTTAATATACACCTATAACCTTAATACTCCTTATACCCTTTAAACCCTTAGTAAATAATAAGTCATCAATTACTGAAAATGCCATTGAAACGGTGCATTAAATTAGTTAAATATAATACTTCTGACGTGACTTCTGGAGAATATATTTTATCACACTTGCCAAGTTTGCACCTTATTCTTTCATTTCTTCAGAAAGTTTGTAAATAACCAAACAGTCTAGAGAAACCTATTCTTTGCCTAGCTTTTCATATTTTGTTGCAAAATATCAGGAATCTTATGGAATCTTATAATTATGTGTGATTAATTCTATCGAAGTTGGGATTACTGTCCATAGCTTTTCTGCATTGCATCTCTAAGTTATTGAAATTAATACTCCTGCCAATTTCACACATATTTGTATTTGTTTACCATTATAGCCATTTTTTTTAATATGCATCTTTATTAAGAAATTCCTATTAATTGAAAGGAATCCACCATGGCAGGGGGCTGGAATTAGATGATGTTTAAGGTCCCTTCCAACCCAAACCATTCTATGATTCTATGAAATGACACTGAAGATTGTAGCACTACAGAGTTACCATTTTTCCTTTAGGAAGAATCATTATTGCGAGTCTTTGATGTGATTATGTACCAGCAAAACCTCACACAAATCTACACAAGACTAGTAGTTTATATTATAAACTCTACTACTGGAAAGGAAAAAAAAATCACTCTCATAATTGTATAATCCTTTGTGGAAATCCCTGTATCAAATGGAAAGGAACTCTCTTATCTGCTCAGAGACTGATATAAGAAAGACCAATATTATCTGGATAAAATACCTGCTTTCCTGTAATGTGAGAAATGGATGATAGCGGCCGTGATATCCACATGCCTGTAAAGCTCTGCATTTTGCTGATATCTTTATTTACATACCAAGCAGAAAGATAAATCTTCCAGTTTCTAAAAAAGAATAATGATGATCTGAAGTGGTTTTTTTTCCCATCACTCTGTTAAATTAGTCACAAAGTCTTATGCTTGGTTGTTAGGCTTATAAATACAGACTGCTTCCTTTCTACTCTGGCTACGGCTGGCTTCAAAGGATGGAAAAGAGAGAGAAGCATACTGACGATGCCTGTACTTTCTGTGAATCTCACTTATTGTAGCCTTTAGTTCATAAATATTTCAGCTCTGAGGCATTTGCTTGTACCAGCCATCACAACACCAACAGTTTCTCCAGAAGCCCCAAATCCTTTCAAGCCCCAACTCTATTTTAAGGTTCTGGTTGCACCACTTTTTCTGGGTGAACAGAGACAAACAAAGGTAAGTATTTGTCCACCAGCGTCTTCTGAATTTAAAACAACTTAGCACCTAAACCCTGCAGTTATCTGTTGGGGAAATAGTTGCATTGTTCGTTTAGTTCAGAAATACCAAGCACCTTTCCTGTACTACAGGGATGGGGCAGAGATGGGAGAAGAGGGAGTGGGCTTTAAGTGTTTCATAAATAAGTGATTCAAGATTTATGCACCAAACCACTGAGGCTATTATTTGCTTCGGAATTAAGATACCTGAATGTATGTGTCTATACATGAATGTTGACTTGTGAGTCTGAAGTGCTTGTTATAGGCAGTGAAGATCTAGTCAGTACAGCAGCCTGGTGAGCATTTCTGTCTGGCTGTCCAAGCAGAAGTATCTAGTGTTGCTTGAGATGTAACCAAGGGATCCACACCATGATAGTGGATATGAGGCAGGACCTGCAAGAGACCTGTGTTCTTCCAGACCCGCAGTGGAGGACCAGGAAGGATGTTCTAGTGTATATCAGATAGCACTAGCCACCTACATGTCACAGCTTCTTAGCTCTTAGCTCTGAAAGGAGCTGAATTTCCCCTTTCAAGGTCTCTGACTCAATGACACAATGAGCATAGTTCGACAGTTGGCTCACCTACCTACCTTTAGAATTCATAACCTGAAGCCAAGTTTCTCCATGAGACTCATTATTGGGCCCTCACTTTTACCATACTTATACTTTGCACCATACTAGGACTGCATCACCAGGTTCTGGAGAACTTCCATAAGAGCTGTCATAATAGGATGTGGCAATCAATAGAAGGACTAGAAACATGTCAAGAAGTTTGGCTGTGAAGTATGCATATTGAGAACATGTTGAGTGTGTGGACATTGCATTGGATCTTAAAGCAGCTGAGTATATATAGAATATGGACGAATCTACACAGACAGGGTACTGGCTGATGTGAGTTACAGCCATCCCTAAGATACATTAATCCTAAATGTTTGGTGGGACTGATTATCCACTCTGGGGATATTTTTTCCATATCACTTCTCAGCTCTTTCATCAAGTATAGATTGCAGGATCCAAAGACTGGACCATTGATCTTCAGCAAGTATTATCTAGATATCAAGCAGACCACTGTCTCACTTGTCTGATGGTTAGGAAATCTATAAATACAAAAATAAACTATTCTGTCACCCAATATATTTAAAAGTAAGTATGCTAAATTGAAAATCATTTGAAAGTATATGTTGAATACCTTGAATAACATTTGACATTATATTTCTCTTCCACACAGCTCACTGTCAGAGAAAATGGTAAAAAATAGCAGCAAGGCTCACCTTGTAACAAGAACTCTTGTGACATTTCTGGCCACATTGACTCGGTCTCTCAGAGACATCCAGACTGACTGTGCTGCAGTTAACCTGATGAGGAAATACAAGAGTCTATTATGCAGAAACACACAGAAGCTGTCCAGATCTGGAAGTGCTGCATTGGTGTGACACTGCCCTAAGCTAAGATGCTCCACAAATACATCTGAAATGCCCTGAGCCTTGAACTACTGCCACTGTGTCGTGCTGGGCTACAGACTGGGTCTTGCTGGTTGGGTTGGCTGTTAATTCAACTGCTTCATTACATAGCAAAAATCTGGCCTTTATGTCTAAGCATATTATTTTAGTGTGAACCATCCCTCTCTTCTTCAGTTCATCTGAATCAGACTCTGTTTAATAATACATACAGTCAAGATAGGCTTTATGGCTGTGATCTCAAACTATACAAACTTTAACATTTCCTCCAGTTGCTTAAGTTGTTCTTAGACACAGATATTTGCTGCCACTCTAATATTTGGATACACAAAAGACTGATGAAATCACATATGCTTTTAACTACACTATATATTTCATTTGTGTTTTAAATAAAATTTCTTTGCTTCATCCAGAATTATTCTTCTGTTGTTAACTGATTGTAGTACAGTTCCCAGGAGACCTTTATCTCTGGCAAAGACATGTGGGGTGTAAAATTCCTTAAATTGTGCATCAGATTAAACTGATGTGGTCCATTTATTCTCCCTCCAGCACATTATCTCCAGTATGCAAAATTAATTATTTTCTCTTTTCCAATGTAACAACACATTACACACTTAACAGAATACACAAGACTGTTAGTTTATGTTGCCACAAAGTGTTCTTCCAGGATGTCTGGGTGTGTCTAATTATGCTTGCGTCACTAACTGGTCATCCATATTGTTCTATCAGTTTAAAAATTATACATTAAAAACTTTATTGAATTGGTTCCCAGAGGACGTTACCCACTGAGGGTGAAACCCCTTCCTATGAAGCTCGTTTGTCATCCAAGAGTATACAGATTTTACTGATGCATTGATGCATGGCCCAGCTGTTTAGTGTCTGTGTAGGAGATTTTCATCCCAGTTGCATAACCCCTGGGCAAAGCCTTTCTGCTGTCTCATGGGAGTTCCATCAGATTTAAAGAAGCACTATTTAAGTGCATTAAGTGTGTGAAGCTCATGGCATTTATGTGAGAATCACTTTGCCTGCCCTTAAAGTTGAAACCACTTCTGACATAAAATACAGCTGACACTGAAAATCTCAAATATGCAGTAGAAAGTTAAAGATCAGGTGTGAAAAAGAGATCACATTCCTACAAAACTGCACCAAAGCAATAGACAGGAACCGTATTTGTATCCCCTCTGAAATTAGGATTCATTTATGCTAAATTGTAGTGAACTTATATAAGTGTCTTCTAAAACCTTGCTGTAATCTGTTTCCTTAAGAGAGTCAGAAGAGAGACTTGGACCTATTGACTCATCATCTGTGTTTCCTAGAGCATACGGGATTTCCCCCTTAAGTACCAACGCAGCCCAATCCTGCTTAGATTGTGATAGCTGATTAGATCACAGCTTGAGGCTTACACAATAATTGCTATTAACCTGATTATTTTACTTTATTTTAAACACACTACTGCATTTCTACTCTTCTCTCTCCCACTATCTGGTACTTATCTTTCCAGTTAGATGACAAAGCCATCCAAAAGCTGAGGAGAAGGCCATGAAACCTCCACTCATTTTTATTCTTTCAGATTTTGTTTCTGAAGGAGACAGAGGGGTGTTGGATAACATATGGCTACCATTTAGGTTAATGCTTTTGTTTTGATGATGTTACTAAAGTGGCTTAGAAATTTTCCCAGGGTTTCCACTTGAAGTGGCTCTTGCCCTCAGTACTGTGTAGGCTTATTTGTAAAAAATTGTGGAACTTTTATATTAATCCCATTATTGAACTTATTCAGTTAGCAAAATGATACATGTGTTTTGCAGAAGTCACTAAGAGTTTGGAAAAAGTGGACCTTGCCTGAGCCACATTATCTCTGCCTACTTATCTGCTAGAAAATCTTTTTTTTTTTCAGTCTTTTCCTCTGCTTTTTTCCCTTTTCCTGCATAATGTTGTCCCAAATGGGAGGTCTTTTATTGATCTTTTTTCTTTTTAAATAAGAAAAACTCAGGGGGGAGAAAAAATCAGAACAGCATTCTGGTTTTGAACACATGCAGTAAATCAGAAACCATTAATAATGCAAGGCACATTAATTGCATGTTGACATGTTGACACCCTGATTTGTGGTGGTGGGACTCAGGAGTGTGTTGGCCAGAGAAGGCTGTGGATGCCCCATCCTTGGAAGGGTCCAAAACAAGTTGCAGCTTTGAACAAACCAATCTAGTTGAATATGTCCCTTGCCCATGGCTGTGGAGTACAGCTAGATGTTGCTTTATGTTTTTTCCATCCCAAACCATTCTTTGGTTCTATGATTTGAGCAACATAATTTTCTACTGACATAGAAATAATTTTCTACTGACTTTCTAAATAACTGGTTTCCTTCAATTTCACATGCAGATTTCTAATTAAATCACAGAAATGAAAACATTTTTACTTGCATTGTAGTGTAGCACTGGGATATCCTTATTACAAGGCTTAGGACTTCTTAAAGAGGCATTGTCAGAGTCCAAATGTTGGTATGTGTCCCTAGTTATCTGTAACATTGTGAATAGGAGTCCAGCTTTACCCAGTACAAGACCATTCCCTTTTCCAGTTGCACTTACCCTACATACTCAGAGCTGAATGGCAAGCAAGGACAAATAATGGCCAGGGTGGAAATATAGACAATGGAGAATAATTTTACTCCTGTTGAAGACTTTTGACAAGTTTACATTACAAGAGAAACTCCTTTTCTACTAGTTCATTGAAGAAACAACTCTAAGCACTTGTGAAATCCCTGTCAGCTGACTTCCCATCAGGGTAGGTAATGGAAACCACATAGATGTTTTAATTTTATCATCTTTTTATGGTGGAATCATGATGAGATGGCTATTCTGAGTATTTAGCATCTGTCTTCAGACTTTTCTATCGCTCACCACTGAGCATTCCTTGTTTGCTGGAGAGGGCAGCCCCATACCCTGAGAGCCTGTCCTATTCCTCTTCATAAATACATATGAAAATGTTAGATGTTCTTCTGAGTACTTTTACCAGCAAAATTACTCAGGCTAAAAGTCACTTCATCTTTTGAATTTTATGCATATATGAATATATATGTATATATATATGAGATTAGGATGAAAAAAGTGAGACCCAAACTGTCTGCGTTCAGTCATTGATTTCTTCCATCTCCCTCTTAGTAAAGCCATTTTCCTATCCATGGTCTAGCCTTTTACATCCATGCATTCTCATGAGTCACTTTGTACTTGTCAACATGTTCAAGCTTGTTACTGAACAGTGATACCAATTCTTCTTCCATATCAATGTCAAATTTTTAAGTAATTTCCTTTGAATATCTGCATCTTTGAGAAGAATTTTATTAGCCTGTTTTGTGTTCTCATTTTTGCTCTTCTTTTAGACCCTTATTTTAAACAATCCTGCCTTTTTAGTGGTCATGCCAATAGAGTGGTATAAATATTTTATCTTAAATGCCTTCCAGAAGAAACAGAGTGAACATTAACTGTCTTGAAGGGTTAACCCATTAGTGAAAAGGATGCCTGATAATTGAAAGTGTGGCTCTTAGCCAAGAGAGATTGGTATATTTTGAGCATTCATTTTCTGCCTTAGGAGTGGCAAATCATGTTGCCTGTATCTGATGTGATACAGCTTCTGAAGGAAGCAACCTCAGAGGCAAATTCATACTTTGCTATTCAGAGAACTATCTACTGACTGTGTACATAAATTAAGGGCAAGTCTTGCTTACAACATTATCATTGTATCTGGAATCATAAATTTTATCTGGGAAACACATAGAAACCATAAACAACAAGTGAGATTCCATTTTGAATATTTCATGGGGCATTGTTATTAATGTAAAATTTTTAGAAGGCATTTATTCATCTAATATATTAGGTGCTCTATTGCATTTGAAATATTTTTGGCCATATTTTCTTCTGTTCTGAACACTAAAATCAGCAATGAAGACAGTACTCACATACCTTGATGAAGCTGTTAATCCGAAAGCATTCCTGTAGTCACAGTATGGATAAGTAAAGAGCTGTCACTCAAGCTGTCTGGAAGTGTCATAGAACAATATGTGTTAACCTTCTTTTTTAAGAAGGAAATAAATATTCTGTAATTATTTCTTTGCAAACTAATTTTCTTTGTAATCTCTACTGCCTTGTTTACTGGCAAACATTAATTCATCTGCATTGTATTTAATCTACAGTGCTTCTGACTTACATGAGTATAAACACTGCAAGAGAGCAAGGAACAGAAAACCAGGCTTTGACAAATCCAGGCTATATTGAGCCTATAATCAAATTCTTTCCAAAGAAAAAATATGCAGAGCCCCATTGCTAATATTGCTTTGATGTACAGAAATTTATGACAGATCATGTTGCTCAAGTACTACAGTCACAGAAGGCTATAGGGAAGCTTTCAGGGAGGTTTCCTTTTGTTATAAGAAAAAGCAAAACACAGCTCCTGGGCATGGTCAACACCTGTCCACTTGCTGCCCACTTTGCCCAGTCATAATGAATAAAACCTTCACTGAGTCTTGTACTCTGTGAGTACCCAACACCAGTGGCTACAGTCCACAAGCTTTGCCATTAGCATCAGAGACAAGCACATAGAAAAAGGAGGGGTCTGCGTAGTAGGACTGGGAAGATTACAGGAGACTCCCTCACCTTTCTTTGCTTCTTCCTCTTCTCACATCTCAGCTCATGAGATGTCTTTTGCCAGCACCCAGGCAGCTAGAGCTGTTAGCAACAAGGAGGAGGACACTGATCCCTGGTGCATGTGAGGCTGGAAGGGAAAGATAGACAGGCATGAGAAAGGACATCCCTGGTGGTAAAAAAGAGGAGAGGAAGAAAGGGAAGAGAATTAGAGCATTATGCTCCTGAATACACTTTAGCACCCTGCAATAGCCCTTTTTCACTTACTTTTCAAAGTAATTTTCCATAATTACTGAGAGGCAATTCTTATTTAATCACAAGTCTGTATCATACCTGATAAGAGACACTGAATTTGTATTGCATGTGGAATTGCTTCAGTTTCCTCTATAAATGTATCTTATATATTCCAGTTATTGTAGGACACACTCACACATGAATATGGAAGGTTCTGAAACTGCTAAACTCTGCATTCCTGACATGCACCCTATTGTTCATTAATGAAAAGCTCAATATATTTTGAAGAACATGGAAATTAGTATATGGATACAGTTACAAATGTTGTATTTATTTATAACTTCCTCATGTATTTATATTTAATTTGTATATCAGGCCTAGTATGGAGAATGTGATTAGTTTGAAATGTATGAAATGAATACTATCAGTATTCATTTTCAAGATTTTATAGTGGATGTTGACTGTTGTTCAAGCAGTTCAGGAGGAACACATTTGTTGCCATTTTGAAAAACTAGAAAGTAATTTCCCAGTGAATGTTCTTTATTTGCTCTGCTTTCCTTAAATTTTCTGGCATAGAGAAAAGTATGTCAACAGCTCACGCAGAGCATGTGAGTAAAATTTATTTTCCCCAGTGTGATAATGTACTCTTACTATTTCAGCAGCCTATGGAGGAACATCCTCTAAATTCATGCACCGAGGTGGGAAAATTATCATTCTTATTGGCTTCCAGCTATTCGATGACATTTTATACCTATCCACAAACAAATTGTAACCACTTTGGGCTTATAATTCATTGTTCATTGGAATTTCAGTACAAGCTTCTTGATTTTCTTTCTCAGAAACCAGACAAGATTTGTAAGTCTGTCAGCTTACCAGTTTTGTCAGGGGTTACCTGCCATGGCAGGATGATCTCCAAAGGTCCCTTCCTATCCCTGCCATTCACTGGTTCTGTGTGTGATTGTGTGGAATAGAAACAAAATAATCAGAAAGAAACTATACCACCATCTGGAAATCAAACATCCAGAGATAAAATTTCAGCAACAGTAGTTTTCCAAGATGTATTCTAGGTAGATTGTATTTTCTGATTTATTTTATTTTGTTAAATATTCTGACAATTGCAGCATTTTCTACAGAATTTCTGGGCATTTGTGTTTCCTTTCCTATTTGTAACAGGACCCCAAAGTGGCAAGAATTCCAACATGAATCCACTTTCGTCTCCTCTGACAGAGGACATTCAAATGCACTAAAACTTCTTTCAGCTTTTAAATGTAGCATTTTGTTGGAATGCAAACTGCAGCTGTAAACTTTTTTCAAATATCAAACTGTTGACGAAGACAAAATGTTGGTGCAGTTGTTTCTAAACAGTTACCCTGTGCTGGCTGCCAAGAGCATGTTTGCAATGTGAGATTTTCCCTTCAGGCCAGCTCTCTGCCTAGCACAGACCACCTGAGCTGTAAATAGTCTCACAAAACCTCCTCTGCATCGCAGAGCAAGTCTTTCCCTTACTAACCTCTAGGGCCTGGATCCCTGATTCCCAGGCCCACTGAGTTTTCTCAGGACTGCAAGCTCAGTTGTTGCTGGCTCCCTTATGTCCCCTCTTCCTGCCTACCCTTGAAGCCTCCCCTCCTAGAGTACCTGGCTGAGGGAAGGGGAAACTCATCTCCCTGCAAAGGAGGCAGCACATGCCAAAACCAGTGCACTGCTGGCAGGACACAAGAAACAGAAGCCTCCCTTAGCACCCAGATGTACCATGTTGAAAGGACATGTCACTACTGTGAGCAAAGTAAATCAGGTGCCATCCATTACACCTTGAAACAAGCCCAAAAGTCTGTTCATGGCATGGGAGCAATCACGCATGGGAGAATTACGCATATGCTAAATAGGTAATTACTTTTTGCCAGCCTCTTTTTATTGAAAACCAGTATTCACAGCTGGCATAGGTTACCACAAGGAAAATGTGATGCACATAACAAAGAAGATGGAGTAAGGTGTACTCTGAACCCTTACCATACTGAACTTTATCACAGTACTCTTTTTTCCTTCGTGCAGTTACAGTTACTGTGTGAATTAGTGATTCCAACCAGTGCTTTCACAGCAGCACCTTAAAGATTCATTGTTTCAGTAAGGGTAAAGCAAATCCAAGAACCTCAGCTTGGCAAAGCCTCTGCAAATTTATAGTGAGCTTGTGTGCTCTGTTTTTAAACATGGACAGCAATAGCTTTTGGAAACCTTCTATATTTAAATGCAGTAATTATTTACTCACTGACCACAAATGTTCCATAAATGTCTGGGTACAGGAGGTGGTGTGCAGGAGTTGGACTGAGATGCTCGTGTGTGAAAAATTATGTCCAAATGCCATTGACAGAGGTCCGCTGGGGAGAGGCAATGGAAACAGAATAGTTCCATTATTTGCAGTGCATATTTTTCTGTAAGTTTTGGTCCTGTGGGAAACCAATCTATGCTACAAATCACTGTTGTGTGGTCCTGACACTAGTTACTACTGCAAGAGGCCAGTGCTTCCCTCACAGACCTGGACTAGTTTGGGGATTCTGAGTACATGAGCCATTTCAGTTGCAGCTAGACACAGCCAGCCATTGCAGTGAAGTGTTTGAGCTCCTGCAGTAGCAGCATGACTGCTCTTACACTCTGTTAACACTTCCTTCTACCAATTCCATCTCAGGAGTGTGAGGGAGCTCTAGGTCTCACTGAGCTGGGCAGAACAAGAAGGTGGCTCCTGAGCAGAACAGGATTCTCCAATTGGTGGCTGCTTCTTGCTGCCCCTGTAAATTTCCTTTATTAAGGCCAAGAGTGTGGTACTGGTAAGGCTTACATGAGTGCTTACATGAGCACAAGCACAGGCCAGAGTTATCTGGTTTTGTGGCATAGCAAGCAGCATTTTCTCCACTGTATTATCTGCAATACTACTCAAAATAATTGGAGTCAAAAGGCTGCTGTGAAGTAAACATCATGCCATTTTGATGTGTGCTGGAGGTGTCTTGGAAGATGTTGCAGACTTGGTCAGACCATTTTTAGCTAACAGCTGGATGTGAAAGCAGTGACCTACTAGCTGCAGACTGCAGCAGCCCCAGGAGACGGGTCAGGAGTGGCAGTGCTGAGATCTACCTGCTGTCTCAGCCTACTGATACCTACCTGTCTGTGGCATGGCCCTTTGGAGAGAGGGTAGGAGGAATGCCAGTGATGAGTGAAGGGATGGCAGAAAGGATCTGCCTTCTTCAGAAGCTTTGTATGGTGAAGTGTGACATTGGATTTCTTTCAGTGGTCTCAGAGGCAATTTTTTTGGTAAATCTGAACTGGGGTATTTTCCCCAAGAAAACATCCATTGTAAATATCCATTACAAGCCATTGCATTTGAATTGCTTGTCATAGTTAATGCTGTCATCTACATAATGGGTCAGCTGCAATTTCTAAGCTGGTTGTATTACACTAAATTTAATGAGATGCATTATTGCATTATCAAGCTGCAGATCCCTTTGTTTGTGCAATTTCAACTTTGTTGTTGTTGAGACATTGTCATCACACTGTTTCAGTTTCTGTAATCTGATCTGTGGGTTACAAATGAGCATCAAAGGATTTTTTTTTCAGTCACCCTTTGTAGTTACAAAGAATTTGAGTGAGAGAGTTTCTGTACAGGATTCAAGGAGGATTTTGTACAGGAGCCTTGAAGGAGACAAAACTATGCTTAGACTGGAAAAAGAAATAAATCTTTCCCAAGTAGTATAATGTTATGATACCCTCAAGTTGTATGACAGTGAAAATTACTAGCTAGGGAGTTTTGTTAAAATATTATTTTATACCAGTCTGCCTGTTCTATTACGTGAGAGAAGGTTCAAAGCTCTGTGTTTGCATTGGCTGCCATAGAGGTGCTATTTTCTCTATGCCTTTTCACAGGCATATTTTACTCAGTTATCATCATCCTGCATTTCTTCATTTTCTTGACTGACCCTAAAGGTTTCCAGCACCAAAGGTTTTGTTCAGCAGGAGCAGCTGAGTAGCCTTCTTCTGCTTTTTCTCCAGGGAAACTGAGAATACCTTCCAGGATTCGGTCTCCACTAAGGAATGATCAAGTAGTTCCCCAAAAGTTCAAGTTTCTCAACAACACACTGCTATTTTAATATTGGTGGTATTTTCCCCCTAAACATTTAGACTGTGTCATGGCAACAGCTACTTTTAATTCTAAATTTGTTTTCCCACCCTTCATTTGAAAAAAAAAAAAAAAGACAGTTTCAATTCATTCTCTTTAAATGCAAAATTCGCTATTTTGAACTTTTGCAAACTATAAATAGTGATACCAGTAGTTAGTGAACTGCTCTGGATTTCCTACACAAATATAAATTAAAATACTGATTACAAAAAGAAGAGTTGTTTGCAATNTTCATTCTCTTTAAATGCAAAATTCGCTATTTTGAACTTTTGCAAACTATAAATAGTGATACCAGTAGTTAGTGAACTGCTCTGGATAATATAAATTAAAATACTGATTACAAAAAGAAGAGTTGTTTGCAATAACAATTGATCATATTAATTTTGAAGAGGAACCTAAATGTTCAAGACAAAAGCAAATGTACAGTAAGTACAACATGAGCTGTAAGCTTTTTAGCTGAGGACTGATAACAAAAAGGGGAAGCAGCAAAATTAGCATTCCCAGTACATATGTAAAAAAGGAGGTGAGCTAAAAATAATCATATCATACAATAGTTGAAGAGGCAATCAATGGTCCATTCTTTTTTCTATCCAGTTAACTTCAATATATTTGAATGTGCATGATTGAATAACTGAATGCACAAATTCTTGATATAAACAGATGAACACTTTATTGGCTAAAACAGGGCTCAAGCAAAAGATATTTAAGACCCTTAAATATAAACCATAATAAGTGTACCACAATTAGTTGTTATTATAATAATTACTATTACATTTGAGTAGTGCTGGAAGTAAAATGAAGTGTATTCAGAACTGGATACTTTCCAATTGCAATTGTATGACAACTAACTTGGGTTAAATTAAGAAAAGACTTAATTCTGCCCTAGGTAGAATTTTGACTTAATTATAAATCTGAAGATGAATTAAAATACTTACTTCTTCAAACACCTTTTCAGAGTGGTCTGATCAACAAGTAAATCACAGTAAACGAAAGCTAAGGAAATTAGTGCATGAGAGTCTTTTGCCTATGTAAGCAAAACACAAGATCTTTGTGTTTTTTGCTGAAAAATAAACTCCTTTACTAAAGTTCTGAATACCAACAGATTGTTATAAATCTTAGTTCAACTTACATGGGTTTGTAAGGGAACAGGAAAATGTATATATATAGAAAGGTGCAATTAATTAATTTTGTAAAAGAAATATTTTGTGACCTTTTTTACACTGGCTAAGTCAGAAAATAAAAGAACAGCACTATCTATTTAACATGGAGACTTTAAAATGGAGTTGAAACATGCTGCTGGTTTTAGCTCTGAAGCTGTTCTGCTTCATGCAGCATGGTTAAGGTATAATTCAAACTAGTATATAGATCAAGACCAGAAAGTTTTATAAATGGGTTGTGTTTATTTTCAAGAAAATACACCTTATCATGGTCCAAAGGAGAAAAAGGAGACGTACACATTATAGGCACAAGAGGCACAAGTATTTTGTGTTAGTCCATTGTGTACCACTTCTATCCTTTCCTATTTTTTTTTTAAGTATGACTCTGAATCTCTAACTGTTACTGTGAGTATTGTGTTACACACACTCTTTTCACTCTTTGCTGGAACCAACCATATCATGAAAGTTATAATTTGTAGTACATCCTCTTATGGATCAGGGCTGTTAGCATGAGATAATAGTAGTAATTATTATAAAATTGTATGTCTTTGCAGAAAACTCATGATAAAATACTTATCTTGTTGTACCTCTCTAATCTTAATGTTCTTTTAATGTTTTAAACATTTTATGTAAGTCTTTGCTGCTGTAAAGTATAATTGAAGGTTTTCTTCCTTGTCTGGTGCAAGGGTTGGAACACATCCCATAAGATCATTACATTATCTCAAATACTTCTAAGAAAAGCTGCTCTCTGATCAATTCAGTTCTTCTGTATGTTGTAGGAGATGCAGAGAATAGTATAATTCACATAAATTTGCATTAATTATACTGAACTTTCATAAAAGGCTAAGTTTAATCTACATTTCAATAAAAGAAAAAGTAACCAATATTTTCCTGACTGGCACCCTAGCTGAGCATCAGCTTTGTGACTGTGCTACTAGAACAGGTGAAAATTAAAAACTTTTTCTTTAAGATTTAGGGTAAAACTTGAAAAAATCAAACTCGTCTAAGCAGCTGGAGTCCCTCTCTTGAAAGGCACTTGGAGCTCACTTGAAGCAATGTGCCCTGTGGTTTCACGTCCTGGTTTCATCTGTTTCTCCTGGCACAACATCAGGTCATTCACACTCCTAGTTCAGAGCTTCCTCATAGCTTTTGAGGGCTCTTGCTCCTTCATGACACAGTTACAAAGCTTTGGGGTGAGAGGTGCACAAAAAAATTTGCACCAAAAAATTTGTCTCAAAACTTGCCTCCAATTTAGGAAACATTTCTTAGATTATTGTGAAAACTGAGTCCATCTTTTCTGTCCCTGCAAAGTGACAATGGTTTTAACTCAGCTTTAGCTTTGCCTGAGGCATCCAGTCCTGACACTGCACAGTTACTGTTTTCCTTCCCTCCATCTCTCTGCTGTTCTCCTATGGCTCCTGCTGCAGGAGCTGGGCAAGAGCTCCTACAACAGGCAAATGTTCTGTGCACAGATCTCATCAGGTGTATTCAGGAGAAGTAGGATCTATCAGTGTGGACACCTGAGGTAACAAGCAGTGGCTCCATATCTTCCATCCCAGGAGGCAAATAAATTTAATGAGCTTGCCCTAAGCCTACAGGAGTGGGACAATTTGGCCCTTCAGTGGAAATGGTTGCCCTGTAGAGCTGGTTACTGCTAACTGTTTTAAGTTCATGACTGATTCAGAACTGGCAAGTCGGTATTTTTGGGCTAGTGAGGATGTGTGAGACAATCAATTGTGTGGCTTGTGTGTGGGTAATGCGTATAACTAATGTGCCTGACATAGCAGCTGCCTTTCTGATAATAGGCTTCAGAAAGTGTGTTGAGTGTCATTAACAGTATTCATGGCTGCAGGTTGGCTTGCCAGAAAAAGTAAATAAATACATTTATCAGAAATCCAATGCAGACAAGCATCAAAATTAAATACGCAGAAAAAGCACATGAAGGCAGAGTATCCACCTTGGAAATTTCAGAGACCAAACATGAGCTGTTCTCTAGAACTGTGTCTTCTGGATACCCCAACATGCTGCTGAATGAGGAGCACTGGAGATCTAGAATCACAACTGGCATCCTCTAAGTCGTTGCATGCCCACCAAAGTAGTGCGATGAGAACAGACAAGATTGGCAAGATTGGTATAACTTTTTTTTAATGGAATCACATCACAATTAAATGTGACTTCTACACATTTATGTGTGGGAATACCTCCATCTCAGGCATGCACTTGTAGCTGGTCCATCTAAAAGGATTGCAACTTACCCTTCCTTTCTTATAGAAAGCATAACCAAATACTGCAGAGCCACCAAAAACTATGTAGTCGACTCAAGCATTTGCCATCTATTAAGAGCAACATGGAAATTTTCAGGTCTTGAGTGACCAGAAATCTGTATAATTTTCAATATCTTGTTATTTTAATAGCTCATTCTGGATTCTTATTTGCAGGAAATACTCTCCTTGCTGCTTTCTAAAGCTCTTTTCAATCACAAATGAGCATGGATAGAGTCAGTGACTGAGGAAAACCCCCACATTTTTAAAGATCTTAAAAATGAGGCATCTCTTAGAGGTGACTTAGAGGTAATTGTGAGTGCAAATCTGCACTTACTGAGAGACATTCCAGTCCTCCAGAACTGAACCCCCAGCTCCACCATCTGCATATTTCTCCTGCCTAACTTTAGGGAATACCTAAGAGGAGGAAATAAAAAAAATAATATCTTCTTTAGGATGCTCACAGAATAAAACCTTTCCTTGGGAATACTATACTTCTTCTGCTTTTGATCATCTCTAGGGTGCTATTATGCATGTTTCAGATGACCTCCATGCTGTAGGAAGAAAGGGCGCCTCCTCGAAAATCAAGATTCAATTCATTTGAAATTTTCTGGGGGAAAAAGCTGTAGACAGAAAAGAACCAGCAGGAAGTCTTTATGCTATTGGTGTGATACATTCACCATAAAATGCATATCTAAATCAGGCGACTTCTTTCTTCTATTACCAGCGTTGGGATAGGCAGAAGCAGTTCTTTAGTGTAAAGCAGTTCATGTGAATAAGAGAATGCAATTAAATTAACTTGAGTTAGGCACTCATGCAAGCTTTTCCGGTAGCACAGAAATGGGGAATTACAGAGTGTCATTGCCTAAAAGGATTTATTTGTCATGTCTCACATAAGACAGAGACAAGAATAGGTATTCGAATTGATGCAAATATTGTCAGCTATTGAATAGCTTTATACTCACATCCTGAGAAGCCAATGATATTTAGAAAAAATGGGACTTATCCCTCAATTTGTAACAGATTTCTAGAGCAAGTCTAAGCCATCTCATGACTCCTGCAGGATTCTGAAAAAATCCCATATTCAGTCCTAAGGAATTTTTGCTCACATTCAAAATGACTGCACTATTAATAAAAAAAAAAGTCTAGATAGTGGTTTGTTGTTGACTGTCAAGTAGGGCAATCAACCTCTTTATTCCTCTGACCTGCAATTTTGCAGAACTCCAGTGATGGGAAAAATTGTCTGGAGGATCAGAACTGCAATATTAAGTCTCAATGTTTGTGTTTTTTTCATTCATAATGGAAAGACTAGGAGCAAAAGCTGGACATCTGAGGCAGTAGGTAGGATTTAGGACATGAATAAGACACAATCATTTAAGGTTTTATTTCATTCCATAGCACTTAAAAGCCCAAGTTTCTTTTAAGAAATGGCAGAGGTTAGGAGAATAAGTGCCAAAGTAATATTTTTAAAGTAGCTGTATGTCTTCTAAAACACTTTATTGCCTTGAAACCTGTTTCCAGGGTATGTGTTCTCCAGCAGCTCTTGAGACAGTTTTTATCACCTGGTCTTCGCGTGGGTGGAGGATGGGCTGAGTAGCTGCAGAGTCTCGTCCCTCTTGGTTCCCTCTAAATGTGCCTCTGGCACAGCACTTGCTCTGCCTGCACATCCCAAAGGCATCTTCTGGAAGCTTTGCCCTGTGAACGAAGAATCTGACTGGAGATCTTTATTTGATAATGCTTCAAAATTCACATGAACACTAACATTCTTCTGCTGAAATAACAGTTAACCCTTCCCCACAACATAACTAAAGGGACTATGAAAGGAAGGAATTATTAGCATAAACATTTCTCTTTGTGAAGATACAAGACTGTGGCTCAAAGATGTAGAAGGTGCAAATTCAGTGCTCCAGATAATGAAACAAAAATATCAGTGGCCACATGATTCAAAGCTGACATAAACCCAGCCTGACACTTCTAACTTGGTAAAATGTTGGTTGGTTGTTACCAGAATGTCACTGGATTTTGCTGGCTCAGGAATCACTTGTCCTCTTGCAGGCAGCAAGAGAGTTGCCAACAAAAGCAGATTCTTATTCAGCAGAAACCCAGGATATACTTATTCCTCACTTGGATGAGAGATGTTCAGTGATCCCACTGCATGTGACATCTATTACTGATGATGGGACCTTGGCACAAGAGCAATCAAGGAAAAGCCAGTAGCTGCAACTCTCATCAATGGGATTTTAATCAAGGAGGTTCCATGATTAACAGGACAATTCTGCTTAAGGTGCTGGCACAAAGTCAATGCAGAAAAATGCTGTGTCAGGAGACTGTTGTTATGTGTACAACTGAAATTAAATCCAAAAACGCCTTCAAGTCTTTATCTGAATGCAAAGATCATGTGCTGTTTTCTGACCATGTCAAATGAAATAATTTCTAAAATGTGAGGAAATGAGAGACAATGCAGAAATAATGACAATTGTTTTAGGTAGGATCAAGTTCATATGGCAGTCCAGCCACACAAGTGCCTCAGAAAAAAAGAAGCTTCACTTACATTACAGTCATTTAAAAATAACATTCAATTCTGTCAGTTTGAATATCTATAGTGCTTTTTCTTCTATAAAAAAGTAAAAGGAATATTTAATTGCCACAGCATTAATCTCCTGTTAGGACATGGCTGTGCCAGAAACAATCTGAGTGGTGAGATGTGAAGTCCTTTGGTCAAAAGGTCATAAAGAATTGGCTGTAACAATGACAGAAATCCAACCTGTCACAACCTGGTCCCGGTCGATTTACGGTGCAAATTCGGGTTGATTTGATCAAGGGACTGCTAGTGCCATTTCGTGGGACCTATTTTAACTCCTTCTGCCCCTGCGTGGGCGGCAGGCAAACTCCTGCACCTGCCAGAGTACAGGAAAGGAGAACGAGCTCCATTTCCACACCGTATGTATGAGGCGGGAGCCACTGGTCGAGGCGAAGGGGGCAGGGCGGGATGGAGCCATGTGACAGCGAACCCCGTCCCTACCCTCCCAGTTTGGGCCATCCGGAGGGGGGCAATATCCCACCCTTCCACAATTGAGGAGACAGCGACCACCGGGGACGCAGGGCTCACGACAACCCTCTCAGCCCGTGTCACAGCTGCATCCCCCTCCAGTCTCTTCTCCCCTGGGTGGGGTGCGGGGGCGTCTGTCTCCTCGTCTCCTCACAGTCTGCAGGCGGCACCACCTTGGCCCCGCACCGACCCGTACCTGCCCCACCTGGCCCC
>VZTY01003293.1:284572-314454 GCA_013400935.1 Turnix velox
GCCGCAGCCGGAGTGGGGGCCTCCCCGGGCCTTCCATTGCGCGGGCAGCGGCGGGAGGAGCCGGAGCCGCGCGTCCCCCTGCGACTCCCCCTCCCGCCATTCCACCTCTCGTCTGTTCCCGGCTGAACCGGGACGATCCCACCCCGCTCCCTCGTTCCTGTCCCCCAAGCTGGCGGAGCTCCGCCGCTTCCCCTCCCCCGGCGTCCCTCCTTCTCTCCTTCCTTCCCATCCACCCTCCCATCCACCCTCCCACTGAGCGGCCGCCGCCCCTCCGTCGCTGCCCGCTNGCGCTGAGCGCGGAGCCATGCCGGGGTGGAAAAAGAATATCCCCATCTGTCTGCAAGCCGAACCGGAGCGAGGTGAGCACGGAGCGCCGGGTGAAGCAGGCAGTCGCCTCAGGGGAAGAAAGGAGGGAGGGAGGGCGACAGGGCTGCCGCGCCTGGGGGCACAGCGGCAGNGGCACAGCGGCAGCCGCCCCGCGGGGGAGAACAGGCGGGCGGCCCCTCGGCTTCCATCTTGCTCCGCTGCCGCGGCAGGAGCAGGGGGCGCACGGGGCGGCGGCGGCGGCGAGAAGCTGGCAACAGGGTACAGGGCCGTGTTGGGGGGGATTAGTGTGTGTGGGACGATGCCGAGCCGGGTCGGACAGTAGAGGTGGCAACTAACTTTTCTCCGCGGTGGCGCTGCCCGCGCTGCTCCGGGCTGGGCTCCTAAAGCCAGTGCGGCGTGAGCTGTGCAGGAGGGAGGTAGAAGAGGGGAGGTCTGAAGTGACTTCGCGAAACTTCCCTGCGTGGGGCTGAGCCCCCCCGCCCACCGCTCTTGAAGGCCGTGTTGGTAACTGGACCTGTCCCATCCCATCTCATTACGGCTCGGGGGTCGCCGGCACGGCGGGGCCATGAAAGCCCGCTCTGCGAAGCGGCAGCGATCGCGGCTGGGCGGCCGGCGGTGTACGGGGGAGCGACCCCACCACCGGTCTCGGGTCCCCACACCCCAACGTCGAGGTTGGTTCTGTCAGAAGGCGGGTAGTTTTTGGTCGCTTTTCAAAATAAGTCGCCTGCTTATTCTAATTAGACGATAACCACCTTTTTCGGCCTCCATCATGGGAGGTCGGCGTGTCGCTGTTCAGCCTATTAGTCAAAGGGAAAAAGGCTAGTACGCCATTCCCACTTAGGAACTTTCTAGGTATGTCCCTCGTCCCGTGTCGTTCGTTGGTTTACAGGTCGTTAATTCCGTGGTAGTGCGTGTGGAGTTCTGAATTAGGGCATTGGGATTTTGGCTGGCATTGTATCGGACAGGCAGCGGTACTGCTAGGGGTAGCAATTCATCAGGTGTCATAAAAGAGGTTTTATTTATGCTGTGGAGGAAGTGTTGTATCCTTGTGTTGGAGGTGGAGGTCTGTTGCAGAACCACTGTCCTTCTTCGGACCAAGAAATCCTATCCCAGGTGGGAAGTTAATTGCAAACGTGTGGCATCATGAAAAGGAGTTGCAGAAACTGGAGAGGGCATTTCAGCTGTGAAAAGCTAGGTTTTTAGTCTTCTCTCTTACTCAGTGCCATCATTACTAAGATCTGAGATCATATTTCTTTATGTCAGAAATCTGCATAGCTGAGGAATTGCAGAAATAGGATGGATGACAGTTGTCAGGACATATCAGATGAAGATGCTTTAGAAAGGGTCTAATCTGGCTATGTCAGAAACAGGAAAGATTTTCTCCTTTCATTCTGCATAAAGGTTGTGTCATGAACTGGAAGCATATGGGCTTGCCTTTATTCCAAGTAAACAATGGTAATGGTTTTGCTCTGATGGGTTTAATGCCAGGTAGAATTCTGTTTTGCTAAGTTTTTGTTTATTCCGATTTTCTGTTAAATCTTTCATCTTTATTATGAAGCCACATATATTTCTGTGTTAATAGTCTTATCACTGATGCTTTTCTTGATTGCATTTCCACTGGTTAAATGAAAAAAAAGGCTTTTCTGTGCCTGAAGTAAATTATTACCTTCTAAAGTGTGTTGAATAGTATATTGCTCAACTTTAGGTAGAGAATCAGCAGGATTCCAGCCATTGGAACTTTTCTGCCTTAGGCTTAGAGAAATGGTCAAAAGTAGTTAATGGTTGAAATAGTTAATCAGGGTTGAATTGAATACTCCTCGAATATGACGAACAGAAGAAATAAAGCTTTCAAACTAACCAGAAAAATGGCCTGTGCAGTAATTAAATGAAGGTGCATGTTTAGCTAATATAGGAGTTTAGTGTGGCATTGAGTTAAAAGGCAATTACAGATTCAGTTAAATTCTGGTTCAAAGCCAGTTGTGTGAACATCCCCCTCTGCTGTTTTTAGAAAATATTTTCAGTCAGTTACTCTGCAGCTCGTTGTATGGACATTGTGCTACTAGAAGACTGGTGAATGGAAATGCTGTGATTTTCTATGATTTGGATGTGGAGTGATATTGAATGTGAAATATTTATTAATATAAATTGTATTTATGTCACACATAAAAGATCACTCACAAAGATGATATAGAATAACTATTTCTCCATCCTGAATGTATGTGTATGTTGCATAATAGCACTTGTGTAGAATACAAGAATAATGAATACTTTCTCTGTGGTTTTTTTTATTTTATGTACCTGTGATCTGATTGCTTAAACTTGTGCTGTCATCTAGTGAGAGTTCAAGCCCATGAACACAGGCTGGACTGACTAATGGGGATTTTGCTGTATAACAGCATAGAACTCTTCAGTTCTGTGAAGTGCTGTGCTAAAGTTTCTTGGTGGTGGGTGATCCCAAGGCAGACTACAAAAAGCCAGCTAAAAACACATAGGAAAGGAAATAAGGAAAAAGACCCACAGCCACAGGCCAGAGAAAACCTCAGAAAAAGAGTAGTTAAGTTAATCTATGTAACTCTTGCTAACTTTTCCCCTTTTTTTCAGTGATACTGTATCCAAAGTCTGTGCAACTCTCTTCTGTCATAGAATCACAGAGTTGAAAGGGACATTCAAAGGCCAACTGTGCAGCTTTAATTTTGAGCCCAGTTATAGCAGCAGGTTCGAACTGGGGAAGAGGAGATTGCTGGAGGTGCTGGGAAAACTGTGAAGGCAAGGATTTCCCTGTAATGAGCTGCAAGTGATTTGTACAGACCATCTCATTCCTCCAGGCTTTTCCCCCTCTTAGACCTCACATGTTGCCTTTCAGCCTCTCTTCAGGAGCTCCACATGCTATAGATACACATGGGGGAGCTGGTGAGGCCTCTGTATCCTCAGCTCTGTAAGGGAGAGAAGTTGTGGACACTGTTAGGCTTGAGATGAGGGTGGATTTCTATCCCTAAGGCAGCGCAAAAAGTTCACTGGGTTCTGATACGCTTGTCTCCATCTAAATCAATGCAGTGCTGCTTAGGGAGGATCTCTTCAAAGACTGGTCGTGTCTTTTCATCTGGGATAGCAGAAACTGGATGGGGTGCTGCTGTTTCTTATGTCGGGGCTCAATTAAAATAAAAGGGAAGCTTCATTGTTTTGAATGAGGAGATATCAGGATATGGCAAACTGATATCCTCATTCCAGCACACTGGATTTGCTCCAGGCATCGTTCTGTGTTGAGTGCCTACCTCAAAGTCCTTATCTCAGCTCATCTCTGTTTTTCCTACAACTCACATGCTGAAATGAAGGTTATCAAAAAACTTGAATTTTTGTGTTTTGCTAATGGAAATTAGCTAATCTTACTGAAATGAAGTGGCAGAGATGTGGTCTATGATGCTGGATCACCTTGGCAGTAACTGATAACCAGTGTGAAGGAGAACACCCTGAGTTAATGTTTCAAGCGTCAGGGTACATATGTGGCCACAGGGTTTATCATTTGTGAAAGTTTCTTGTTGTGGAGAAGGTTGTCTTCCAAAGAGTGACAACTGGTGATATTTCATTAAGTATTTTTTGGTGTCTTCACTGTAGAAATTACATGGGATACTTGCATCACATGAAAAACTATATTGTTTCATTTTTTTAGAGACTGGAACCATATTTAAAATATGGAGTGGGTAGATTCTATTTTTTCATGCATACTGCAGCACAGTACTACAGTTTCTACAGCCTGTTCTATAATCGAGCAGTACTCTGCAGTGCCTATATTGCTTCTGGCTGCCACCACCACAATTGTAACAAGGAATCCCCTCCTCTAGAGGATAGGAACTGTGCTTTGTGTCAAGTAAAAAGGCTATTACGTATCCCTGATGCAATTAACCTTGTAATTTCAAAAGCAACAGGTAAAAACGGTGTAACACAATGTTATTAAAATTCAGGGCACATTTCTTCCCCTCCTCGATTTTCTGCCTGAGATACTAAATCAAATCTTGTTACGGACTCCCTAAAACACTTTTTGAGGTTATATCTGAGTGAATACTCTGAGAAGAAAAATGCTTCTGGAATTAATTTTGCTCAATATCCCTTCCAGTCAAGTTAAATGAAGGTATTTTATGGAGTTCCTGCTTCAGCTTTATAGCTTGATGAAGTTTGACAGGAGTGCAGGAAATCGTATTTGTGTGTCTTGTGTATCCACTATGGGACTGCTTAAGATCCCTTAGTGTATGTAGTTATTAAATTTAAGAATACATCTAATAAGTACACTTTGTTTTTGATTTTTCATTTAGTTGTTTTTTTTTTTTTTTTAAAGATAGGCATTGTGCTTTCCACAGTTGTTCTGACTCTGTGCTTAACACAGTAGCCCTGTTAGGTGAAGGAAGAGGGATAGACTGTTTTTTGCTCTTCCATCCATCTGGGCAGTCAGGGGAAAGGAAGTATTTTCAAGGAAATATTAAAAAAGTGGTTTAAAACCTGAGACTCAAGGATAAAAAAACCATAAGAGTATTTTGTGAATCCTGCCTCAAAGACAGAACTAGTGTGTTCTCATGAAAGATGTTCTGATAACAAACATCACCCCCTGAGGTTACTGCTGCGTGAACTTGTCCACTTGTCTCAATCTGGAAGAGAAGCCCATCAGGGAGAGCTATGGGCCTGTTATTGAACTTTGCCTTGTTACTGTGGGTAATCAATTCGCATTTGATCCAGTGAAGCTACTTTAACAGAGGATACTCTTTGTACTTTTTCCAAGTGCATGTTAAAAAATCAGCTTCTGTATTCAACACAGAAGGCTGGGGGTGACTCTTCACTGCATTTTAAGCCAGGTGATGCAAGAAGAATCTTTTCATTCTTGAACTTAAGTGAGCCCTTGGAAACTGAAAAAAGATCTGGAGACCTAGTGCTTGCATGTAGCTGGCTGGTTTGTAAACTTCAGGGTATCAGAAAGTTTGTAACTTGAAATATTCTGTTTGTCTTTTATCTGTTTTCTTGCTTGTCACATGCCTCCTGAAAAGTTAAAGTGTAAAGCATGTGTCAGAAAACCTTTTGTGAGGAAAGGATGTGCTTACAATGGCAGCATCTAAGAAGAGACTGAGTGTTGAGGGCAAACATTTGGGAGAGATGTTTGAAAGACCATCTCTACACCAGTAAATGCATTGCGTAGGCTTACTGTGAAGTCCAGGCAGATATCTAGCAAGTGACAATTGGGACATCTGTTCAGTTTGAAGGGGAGAAGTCATGAATAATGGTGACAGAGACTGAATCAGTAGAAAACATCACCATATCCTAGTTGCTGGTGTAACATAAAAAGCTGGCTTAATTAGCTGCAGTCCAGTCCTCTAGTAGCATCTGAAAATACAACTAAAATCACAAATTGGAAAACATGAGTAATAATAAGTACGTTAATAGCAAAATACAAATTGCCAACAGTATGTATTTTGTCCTTGTCAGGTCTTCTGCCTCTTGTCACCTCAGTTTGCCTGTACTCCGTCTTGGACAATTGGTCTTTCTCCATTAGCTAAACTAAAACCTGGTGAAGGTGAGGGTGGGATAAGGTGACTCTAGAGCTGGTTTTCATCAGCATATGAAGAACACAGGCACAGTTTTTTCATTCATTCTCTTAAAAACAGCTGGGACTGGGAGGCTTCTAATACAGGGGTGGAAAGGAGTCAGCAATTACTCCCTAGTGCCCTTTTAGCATGAAAGAGATAGAGTATAAGCAGAAAGCATCTGCATCTCTTACTATCTGCCCAGGCAAGCTAACAGCATTTTATGACCTATGTGAGTGTATTAGAAGTATGGGATAAGTGTTGCAGAATCTTCATGCAGATACAGTCTTTGCTTATTGCTGGGAGATTGTCTACTGTGTCTGGGTCATAACCAAGTTTTTTTCCCCATATAGAAAGAAAGCATGATATATTGGGTGCAAATAAGGGGGTTTTTTTTTTGTTTTTTTTTGTTTGTTTGTTTTTTCCCAGAGGCAAAACTGTTTTTGCTAGTGTTTGTCAAAAATTGAGTTGGATTTGCCAGCAATGAGTGATGATTTACTGATATGGCAGTAAACACTCTAGCTTCCCTCAAAGAACAGTGACATAGAGAATTTGAGGCAGTGATAGCATTTGCCACTGGTGGACAAAGTTGCTTTTGTGGGTGTCTGGGAGTTGTGACAGTTGTAAGCTGGAAACACAAATTCCTCATTACAGTTTTTCTGTGCACTGAAAAAACTGGAGACAGATACAACCTGGAACATGGAAGCTTCGGTGTTAGATCCCTCAGTAATTTAGATGTAGGTAACTTTTCTTGAATGTACCTGTATACCTACAATGTTTTTTTTGTGTGATTCAAAATTACCTGAGCTGTGGCTGCTCAAGGCTCTCCATGAAGAGTTGGCAGAACCATGTTGCTCTCAAACAGCTGCAGAAGGCAAGGCTTGATGGTGACACCTTCTCCACATGGTTTGTGTTTGGGTCAAGTTTAGTCATGGTGTGCTTGTGAAGAAGGATGGTACTGGGTCAGCACTTGTCTGTAAGGGTCTTGTAATTGTGGCTGTGATGTTCTGTGCTGTTTGGGTGTTTTTCTTAAGCTGTTTGGATTTATGCGTGTTGGAATGTGTAAAGTAGGGCCCTTCCTGGCTTATTTAAAACCAGATTAATGAGACGTGTCAGTACCAGCATCTTATGTGGGTGAGGGACAGGGCAATCACCTGCTCAGCATTTCAGTCTGGTGAGATGAGCATGACACCCTGTAAAATTCTGGGTAAAACAGTAGCATTTTTGTTGGATACAATAAATCGTGATTCCTGTATCACCTTGTAGATTTTTCTTTCCTCCCTCTTTCCCACTGGCACAGGCTGTGCTGGATGCCTGGGCAGCACAGACTGTCCTGGTGTGTCCTGCGTATAGGGTGGCCAGGTTTTATGGTCCTGGATGAGGCTAACAGTAAAATTTATTTTTTTTTTTTGGTAAGTAGTTACCACTGTTAATTCTGCACCTCACTGATTCTGTGTCACAAGTTAGAACCAATGTTCTTTGTTTTCTGTTGAAATATTTTAAAGAAAGCATGTGAAGGAAAAAAACAGGTAAGCAGGTGCTGTCAAATTTGACACCAGTACTTATTTCACATAGAATTTTGTGGTCTTCTGTCTATGGAAATTACTGCAGGAACTGAGAAAGGCAGGTGTGACTGACACAGTCTCCGTCTTCTTGTGGCTTATTTAATTTCTTGTTACCAGTGAAAATTACCACTGAGAAGATTCTGCTGCTGTGCAGGGAAAGCTGCAGAGAATGTTTTACTGTCTTCTTTCATCTTCTTTACATACTGGGATCCCACAGACATGTAGAACATTCCACTGTTATCTCACTGAAGTTTAGCTCTCTTTTTTCCTCACAATAACACAATTTCTTTATCCCTGAAGTATAGTTAAAGATAGAAATGTAGTGATGTAGCTTAAAAATAACCATCAAAATAACTGTCAGTGTAACTTACTCTTTTTTAATCCATGGGAATGAGTCTGAAATTTTAATGCTACCATTTTGTGGGCTGTTAATTCAATATTGTGTAGCTGAATACAATAAGTTCCTTAGTAGCAACCAGCACTTGAACATTGTGAAGTATTGCCAGAACGTGCCCTCCTAGCAGCTTTCTTAAAAGGGCAGGCACTTTATGAAGTGCTTATTTTCTTTTCGTGAACCACACTGTGCAGTGCAGTGCTTTCTTCCTGAAGCAGTTTCATGGTAGGTGAACACACAGCGAGTCTTAATCTCTCTAGTCCACAGCGTGAAGTGAAATTAACCCAACATACTTACACTTAACAAACAAAATGAAGAAGAATATATTGGTGACTAGAGCAAGTCTGAGTCTCTCTGAGCCAGGTCTGAGATGATGCTTCATGTTTCAAGCTCTTGGTTTCTGGGGATATCAATTAGCTGTATACAGAAGTGATTACATCTTTTCAACAGGTGCCTGCAATGGTCTCCAGTCCAACGCTTTATTGTCAGTTTACCACCTCCTATAGTGGGACAGTATTTGTGGGAACAAATTTTTTCCAGCAACAAGTGGAAAACAAACTGGTACATTTTTGAAAAGGTGTAGTCATGGCTAGCATGGTGAGATCCTTTGACAGTGGTAAAAAATGTCTGTGGGATAAATGTTTTCTGCAGAGGCAGGAAGAAAGAAGGTGTGTTGGGTCGTTGGGGGTAACAACTGCCTGTGTTTGCTGATGGGAGGCCTTATTGAATGTTGTTATTAAAACAGGAGTAATGCACCTGTGGACAGTTTGGATTTTTTTATTCTTTACTATTTGGATTTTTGCCTCTGTGGACTAGATACTGTATCCTTTGTACTGCTACAGCGAAGAGGAGCTTCCTCTGTTGCCTCTGTCTTTTACCACCTGTGCCAGGTCCTGGTCACTGAAAGTCAGCATGAGCCAGTGTTCACAGGTGCCATCTCCCACCTGAGATGGTTTTATGGCAAAGCCAGGATGGTTTCAACAAGTTGCACCAAGCTCTGAATTCTTAAAGCCTTTTTAAAGTCTCAGTAACTGGCAGGATTTTGTCCTCAGTTGTTCCTACACTCCATGTGACAAGGTTGGGACTCAAGGTTGTTGTGGAATAAATGCACCATTTTACTGCTCTGACAAAAGTTTAATTTCAGTGGCACTTTCAGTAAAGTGGTTGGCTTGGTTTTGTGTTGGGAATGGATTATTTACACAACAGCTGGGGAGAGAGTAGAGCGGTAGCTGTAGAGAAAATACTCTGGGGACTGAAATTCACCGCCTGGTGAACTCTGCTGGATTCTGGAGGTTAATTCACTGGTGCCAGTAAATATACTGAGGCCCTGGAGCTGCTAGTGGAGCCCATTTCTTAGTCCAAGGTCTCTTCTGAAAAGTCAGTCAGCTATTGGCCAAAAATATGTTGCCTCCTTCATATGTATTCCCCAGTTTTATTCCATTTTATTTTTATATTCTCTAGTAGGTTTGCAAATCCTGTTGTTTCTGAATGTGGAGAGCAGAATTGAGCCTGAGCCCTTTTGAAATACCTGATTTATTGATAAAACATATGATTTGTGAGGAATCTATCTATAAATTACTTTTTTTTTTGTTGTGATGCTCACATTTCCTAAAATGAACAGTATATAAGACGTAGGTCCCAAACTATTCTATGATTCTATGTAACCTTCTAAGTAGACTGTGTTTTAAAAGCTCCTACATATGTCATGATTTGGCAGAACGTCTCCTCTCTAGCAGAAATATATTTTGAAATTATAATTTGTGGTGCCTTTTAACTACATCTCTCACTCGGACTGTTTATGAAATGTGCAGGAGCCAGATAAACTTGGAGGATTTGCATGTCAAAAATGAAGCAGTTGATAAAATGCCTTCAGCCGGGGTGTGGGTAGCGGTGGCGGTATGGAGGGGGAAGAGAAAGAGTGAAATGGATAATGCGAGGGGATAATTCAGTAGCTGTGTACTTGTAGCTCTTGTGAGTCAATAACTCAATTCACCAACATCATCGGTAGCAAAATAACAAAAAACCAAATAATACTACCCCCTACTTCCCCCCCACATACCTTGAGCACGAGCTGTTAAAAGATGGCTGATGTTTTTTGCGTTCATGAATATGAACAAACACATCTCACAACTTATTTCTAACTTATCTTGATTTGCTTATTGTAAGGCCTAAGTATTCCCAAACTGAGCTGTCATTTAGAGGTGTTGCCAAAAACTAAGCACTCAGGCTTTTCTGCGGCTATTTCCTGTACCTGTCTTGAAGGTACTAACCCTAAAGTTTTTGAAACTTTCTTTCTGCCTAGGGTGTTGCTTTCACATATTCACTGGGTCAGACATTAAAAAAGTAAATATAAACCAGGGAAATACTATATAAATGCTGTATAGTTTTCAGTTATCATTCTGCTTAGACGCATTTCAGATGTGTTCACTGCTATATCTTTAAATATTTAGTGTGAACTGGTTCCTGCTTTTCAGAACACTTTAATATGAAAAGAGCCTTAAATTTCAGATTACTTGCCCTATGTCATTAAATATAAATTTTTCAAACCAAAGAAAAAGAACAATGTGTGGCTTCTGGTTCTATATCCTATTTTCTGCTTTCATCAAAGATCAGGGTAGTAGGTAAGTGGTGTCTGAAGCCATATCCCTATACACGTTTCAGTTTTGTAGAATAATTGAAGTGATTTTTAAAAACACAACCTCCTCAGGTAGGTGACTTAAATACAGAAGACATTCTTGTAGTTAAGTTATGGAGTTCCAGGTCATCTGGAAAACTTGTCTTAATACTTTTCTTTCCCAGCTCTATGTACATCAGGCTTCTGTTGACATTTCTTTGATCACTCCTTTCTTCTTTATGATTTTACCGTGGTTTGCAGTAGTTTTCGATTACCCTTTTTTGTAACTGGGTGTATTTAATTTCTTTATTTAAATGCAGAGTACAGATTCATCATAAAAAGCAATAGGCCTGTACATCGTAAGTGATAAACTTTCTGGAGTTTTGGCTGATTTTTTGAAGAACATAGTATTGAAAAGTAGCTTTTAATTGACTTGTTTAAATTCTTGCATATTATTTCTTTAGTGTTGACTGCCTGTAATAATTACACATAGTGTCTTTTTGTAATTTCTATGCTTTTGCTTTCAATAATTAAAAAGAAAATAAAGTCTATTTATGAGGAATTTCTAAATGTCCTACTGGAAAATTCTAGATTTTAGGCAGTTATGTGAACACATTGTAACTTTCTAAGGAGTCTGTACTGAATTTTAGATTATTCCAGGGATCGTTTTGAATTCATGTTTTGCGGCAGTATTCTTTGAACAGAGCAATTTTTAGCCAATTATAATGAATCTGAGTATTGCAAGTTCAAATTAATCTGATGTGTGGATTCCAGATGATAATCAAATATTAGTCAGAAAGGATTAAAAGGAAAGCAGAAGTTTGTCATGAATTGTTAAGGTGTATAAGTGATCTACTTAACAGTATGTGTGCAGGGCTTGAACCAGCAGACTGTCCTGCATGGAGTCTGTAATACAGCCAAGCATTTTAAAATACATCCTTCTGGATTGGAACAGGACACGCAGTGAACTGTTGGGCTCTAACTAAAAATGAATAATGCACGTCATCCCCATTCACGTAATGCTAATCTGGTAAATATCCCTAAGCCAAGGCCACTGAAACCTTTGCTGTTTATATGTGTATGGGTACTTAAGAATGAATAATCCTTTTGAAGTCAATGTGCTTAAATTTAGGCTTATAACTTATATGCTTAAGTGGATCAAAGGATAATTCTAAAAAGAAACTATTTTCTTTCATTAAAGATCATTCTTTTGATATGTGCTAATCTGTTTTATGGAGGAAAGAGAATGTGTTGAAAGGAATTTAAAATTATGAATTTTCTCCTCACCCTTTTTTTTTTCCCAGTGACCACATGTGTTTTTCTTTGGTATTGCTTTGCTTATTCTTCATAGTTTTTTGCTAGAGAAGTTATATGTGTTTAACTGCAACATGCTTTATGTTCTTTTTCTTGTCACATTGTGAATGGAAGTAATGTGCATAATACGTATACTCAGAACCACCAGTTTTATCACCAAAAGTGACAAGTATGATTTACCTGAACAGGTTTGAAGTCCTGCTACCTTTTCAGAGTTGCTTGATTAATCATCACAAAATGCTGCTATGTATTGTAGCAGGAGGAATAATCTTTGTTGGAATGAAAATACTGAGTTGTGTTTTTTCCAATTTATCTTTCATTTGGATCCTAAAAGGCAAGCTTTTTCCCACTGCATGTTTTGTATATAACAGCTCTGGAAGCAGAAGTTACTTGACATTGAAAGGTGAAAGCAATCCTATTTTTGT
The DNA here is from genome assembly GCA_013400935.1 of Turnix velox. Lineage (NCBI taxonomy): Eukaryota > Metazoa > Chordata > Aves > Charadriiformes > Turnicidae > Turnix > Turnix velox. Next base: position 296,776 of record VZTY01003293.1, read on the forward strand.
GCTTTGTAGCTGAGTTCCCATAGAGTTTAAAATACATGTACTTCTGGCTAGTTCTTCCTACTTTGATTTTTGTATTCCAGCCTCTGTGTTTTTGTGAAATTCTAATGTGTTGTCTGTGCTTTGAAAATGCCTTGCCACCTGGGAGGTGTTACTGAAAGTAGTAAAAATATTCAGGTTTCCAAAGGAAGTCATAAGATGCTCCCAGAAAAATCTTAATGTTTTCTGCTTCATCCAGCAGAAGAGAGAATTTCAAGTTCATTACTGTGTTTCATCTTCAGCAGTGGTTTATAAACCTTAGTCTCCCTTCTTTGCAGCAAGGTAGGTATTATTTTGAAAAAAAAAAAATAAATTGGGATGGAGGCGTGGTTGGTACAAGATCACAGTAGAGAACTGCTTTGCAGCTTGAGCTCTCTCATGTCAGGGTCTTTAGCCAGTAGAACTCTGTGGTCTGGTGTCTTTCCTGTGTGCAGGAATTGTACAAGATTTCTCTTCAGTAGTTAGCTAGAAAATACAATTTGAAGGAAAAGAGGGTCTCTATTCTGGGGGAAAAGCTGCACTTGTGTGAATAAAATGCAGATTGCAAGTCTTCTTGCTCATCTTTGGAAGCAGGTAGCCAGTGTCAAATGGAAGCTCTGTTTTATGTTGCCATAGATGGAATAAACTGAATAATAAAAAGCTGAAAAAACCAATATTATTCTGCACTATGACACCACTATAAATCTTTTCTAGTCCTCTTCAGCTTTCTAGACAGTTAAAAAACCTGAATTCTCTCTTAACAGAAATTACTTGTATGCATTTGTCTCTAAAATGCACATGAATATTCCAATAGAAAGTTCATTAGTGTGTAAGTAATTAAACTGTCTGACTATTTGTGCATGCTACTTTCCTTTTCTACTGGTGGAGTGCAATGTGTTTATTGAAGATTTCTTTGAAAACAAAGAAGTCCTTGAGGAATGTCTTTTGAACTTAAATTTTCAACCAGGGAGAGAGATGGAAGCATTATTTTCGTAATGAAAATGTCATCTTTCCCCTTGAACTGATGTGCTACATAAAAGAATAAAAGGACTTTTGCTTATTTGATCTTTCAGGAGCAAATTTATGATCTGCCATGGCAGGGTTTGGGGGCTGGTAGTCTGTGAGCATGGTTGCATAGAGGAGAGGAGATGGTTCTTTTCCTTTGAATGTAAAAACAAGTATCTACCTGACTATGTTGCAAACCGGACTTAGAATCATAGAATAGTTCGGGTTGGAAGGGACCTTCAAGATCATCGAGTTCCAACCCCCCTGCCAAAGGCAGGGACACCTCCCACTAGATCAGGCTGCTCAGTGCCATGTCCAGCCTGTTCTTGAACACCTCCAGAGAGGGGGCATCCACAACCTCTCTGGGCAACCTGTTCCAGTGTTTTACCACCCTTACTGTAAAGAATTTCTTTCTTATGTTAAGCCTGAATCTACCCCCTTCCAATTTACATCCGTTGTTTCTGGTCCTCCCATCAGATATCTTCTTAAAAAGTCCTTCCCCTGCCTTTCTGTAGTACCCCTTCAGGTACTGAGAAGTTACTATGAGGTCCCCCCTGAGCCTTCTCTTCTCCAGGCTGAGCAACTGCAACTCCTTCAGCCTGTCTTCATAGGGCAGTTGCTCCGGCCCTTTGATCTTCATGGCCCTCCTCTGGACCCACTCCTATAGCTCAATGTCCTTCTTGTGTTGAGGGCTCTGAAATTTCTGAAATTGGGCTTGGGCACCTTTAGGTTTTACTGCTGCAATTTTACTGAGCTTCTAGGGCTGTCTTTTCAACGATGGTGGACTTCTGCTTCCCCAGTATTGTGGAACACGGAGCATTTGTCATTTGTTTTCTGTCTGACCTGAGCAGGTACTGCTCACTTTGCGCATGATCACCCTTCACCTTTCTTTAAGCTCTAGGCATCATCTTGTAAAAAGAAATAAATAGTTTTTACATTAGGTTCTGCATTTATCTCTTAGCTTCATGTTCTGCTGCTTCTTATAAAACCGTATTTCAAACTAATTTTTATAGTTGATCCTCTTTATGACATTCCAAGGTTGCAATGCATTAAGTAAGTTATGGGAAGAATTAGGATAGGATCTTCAAGGCAGAGTACAGAATAACAGAAATATGCAGATAGGTAGCATAAATTGCTATGGAATCCATGTTAAATTTGAGATAATGATAACTCCAAATTTGATTAGTACTTCTCTATCAGATACTTTATTAAGTAAAAAATGAAAGAAGTGAACATTGCAGAATGTTATATAGTAAATAGAGGTTATACAATAGCGTTTAAAGATGTGAGCTGATATTTGCCCATTCAAGGAGGTGCTAACAAAATGTCGCTTTGATTAAAGAAGAATTTAAATGTCTAGTGGTTCCTTCATTTGCTTCTTTACACACAGTGTATGCTGTGGAACCATAATTTGAGATTCAGAATAATTTGTTTTGAAACAGTGTTTTTCATTTTTATTCATTATAAGACAAATTAGTATATTTAAACTTGGGAATAAGCAAAAAACCATGGAGTGAAATTGTTGAACTATTTCTCAGGTCATTCTGCAAACAGGTTTTTTTTTATTAAGTGTATTAGTGATTATAATCAAAATATGTGTTTGCATGTTGTTGTTCCTGGTTAAAAAGAAATCTTATTTTAGCATAAAAAGCCGTTTTTTTCTAGCAGCTTAAGCAATCCTAACTAAGCCCCTAGTTTATCTAGGTTTTTTAATTGCCTTTTGTTATATTGATGTCTTCATGTTATTAGTCTTTTTTTAATGGCTCTGTACCATTTCATTTTATTCCTTTAACAGTCTTCAGCTTTTGTAGTGCATCTTTTTTGTTGTTTGATTTTTATTTTTACAGAAAGTTGTAAGAAAATAACTTTCAAATAGCAGCAGTCTGTTTTCCATGTTCATTGGGGCAAAGATCCTTCAAATCTGCTTTGGCTGTGACCACATCTGGCGTTTCCTTCTTCAGTGTAATAACTGTAGCAATGAAATGCTGGATAACCTTTCATGTGGGGATGTTGGTTAGAAACTTATGCTTGTTCTGAGGTCTCAGAATTTGCTTAAGCTTCTGTTTTATTGCTTACTATTACACAGTGAGTGTGCTTGTCATCTCTACTAATGTATGATTTAATCCTGTAATCAGTTGTCTAAATAGTATTGTCTGGAAATTAAACTTGCGTCTAATTTTACATTGTGTGAAGAAAGTCTTTACCTTATTACCTGATGATTCTGATGAATGCTGTGATATTCTTGAGAAAGGCTGAACAGAAGTTACCCACTGGGCTATGCCCTTACTTGCATCTGTCCCTGTCTCTACTGTCTGTGCTCTTTGGTGTGGAAGCCTACTACTATATATTGGCTTCGTGTTGCTTGTTTCTCCTTTACTAGGATGTAATTGGGTCCAGTGTCTTTTCTCAAGTCTCAAGGCTTCAGTCTTCCTACCAAAGACCAGACCAGACCCACTTTTACTGTGGACTCTCACTATTCACAAAGCCATCTTCTTCCCTGCTTTATGAGCTAACTGTTCTTTGTGGAGAGCTCTTCCCTGGACTGCCCTTCAGTCCTCCACTATTATGTTACTCCTCTGTTGATTTTCCCTGAGTACCCTGAAATTGTTTATTATCTGTTCCTCTCTTTGTTATCCTCTTATAATTATTACTTCATCAGTAAACTTTTTAGTCTCATCAGTAATCCCTCTTCATGTTGGCTTTCAATGTTTTTCAGTATTTTTCTCTTTTTGTGTCACTTTTTCCTAGTTTTAAGCACATCCTGGTCCTTCCTTGTACATATGAACTGATGAAATCTGTTCATGGGGTTAAGGAAAGTCAGATCTTGTGATCTTGTCCATGAATATTTTTCAATTGAATGAAACCACCAATGAGACAGACAGGTTTTTTTTTCCTTTTCTCTTTCTGCCTGCTGAGTTGTTCATATGTGAACCTTGTAACTTCTTCAGGATGAAGACTCCGTTTTAGTCACTTAGGTTTCTTATTGTTTGAGGTAAATGTTGGATTCTGCTTTCTGTGGGATGAATATGCATAAAATATATTTAAATTTATGTATCACAATTGGTTAAGTTGACTGATAAGATGCTTAAGAGAAGGAGGTAGGGGGAGAGTATTAATGCCCATGCATCAGGAGAGCTTGGAAAAGCTTTGGACTCCTGGCTGAGATTGGGGGCACTATGCTTCCAGATTCCTTGATGTTGTGTTAGAGGTTAATCTAGCTGGGTCTACAAGTTTAGCAGCGAGTTTCTAAGCTCTCTGACTGGGAATGGGGAGTCTGTGGAAGCCCAAATAATTTCAGCATCTGGAGTAAGAGCTCTGGAGCTCCCTGTCACTAGCCATTCTGTATGGTGGAATATGCTAGTGCCAGGGATCCAACCAGCACATCATAGTTTTTTATACTTTCTGTATGTTCAAGTTATGATTTTTTTTTCCTTAAAATGTTTTTAATATTTGGCAAATATCTGTTGGAAAATGTTTTACTCTTAACTGTAAAGATCAATACACTAACAGAGATGCAGGTTTACTGTTTGAACCCAGAAGTATAAGTTCAGTGACACCAAAGAGAAAATGTAAAGAAGCACACATTGTTAATAGTAAGAGTGGTCACTTCTGGGAAGAAAACAAAGTATAACATAGAAATCATTACTAGTCTAAGGACTGAAATTGAATTTGGAATTGTCCCCTTGGGGCTGTCTGTTGTAGTCATGTTGAAGGTGGGTGAGATGATTTGGTGTGCCCTGAGGTCACTTGTAATTGATTTGGTTGTGAGGCAATAAGCTATCTGCATGCTTGTAGCTTTTGCAAAGCCACTCTTGTCTTTAATTGTAGGTCAGCTGTTACAAAGAACATGTGTGTTCATGTGTGTTCACAACTGAGCTGCTCTGGCAGTGATCCTGGTCCATGTGTTGCTTTGCAGCAGCAGAGAGGAGTATTGTGACTGCTGAGGCATTAAAAGCTTTAAAAAAAATTGTCAGTAATTATTCATGAAAAATGAATAATAAATCAATATAGTGGCTGGTGTGTATTTTGATTTTACTCTGTAGCTGGCTTTCTCTTTTGCCTGTCTGGTAGTATGGAGAAGGATGCTAAGCAGTACTGCACAGGGATCGCTCTGTTTCAGCAGCTTAATGGGCACTGATCACTATAGTTGACACCCAGCAACAGGAGGAATTTCCAGCAATAGTACAAAGCTTCCCAAACGATTTCAAACGTTGATTTACTTGAGATGTCAGAAAGCTTTTTCAACTAGAAATTCTCTGCATGTATTTTTTCACTCCAGAGGTTTTCCCTGTTTTCTCCTTCCTGTCTCTGAAGTGTTCCTTCTTTTTCTTCTTGCTTGTTCTCATTTAGTCTTTCTTCATCCCTGTTATCTTTCTTTTTCCCCCAGTTTTGCTATCATAGATCATAGAATAGTTTGGGTTGGAAGGGACCTTAAAGATCATCTAGTTCCATCCCCCCTGCCATGGGCAGGGACACCTCCCACTAGACCAGGTTTCTTAATGCCTCATCCAGCCTGGCCTTAAACACCTCCAGGGATTGAGGGGGCATCCACAGCCTCTCTGAGCAACATGTTCCAGTGTCTCACCACCCTCACCATAAAGAATTTCTTTCTTATATTCAGCCTGAATTTTTCAATTTACATCCATTATTCCTTGTCCTTCCATCACACCTTGTTTCGTTTGATGCCTTACTGAGTTGCCCCTTTAGATAGGCTTTATAAATAAGTTTAACTGTAATGATGGTGAAGACAAGCTAAATAAGATGAATGCTTGTTGTTATCTGGGTGTAATTTATGCCGTTTTTCCACGCCAGTACGGAAATAATACAGCATATGGGCCTGCTGCTGCATCTGCAAAGAGTAAAAATGCCAAAAGGGGACTGAAAAGGTAATTTTAGCTAGTGTTATTCAGCCTGTGGTTCATGAATCACTGCTGGTCCATAAATTGCTGAAGAAGTAGTTTTGCTGAAGAAATAGTTTGAAACAACTATAAAATGACCCAGGCACACACATACTCAGCAGGATTTTGTCCAAGTTGGTGGGCAGCCATATTCAGAAATTGTCTCAGCTGCTGTCAAAACCTCATTAAAATTATTGCTGAATTTATTAAAGTTCTGTTGTTTTACCCAAATATGTAGGTATCCTTGTTCTCAACTTCCTGTAATGCTATTACAGCAGCTAACTCTTGAGTTTTCTTGCTTGAAGAAGTCTTTGTCTCTAGCTTGCAGTCTAGAGCTGCTGTTTCTGTTCATTGCAGGCTACTTTCCATGTCTAGCACCCTGTCTGCTTGTAGAGTAGTTTTAGACCCCCAAATCCCTTATTCCCAGGTTTCTTTTGTTGCATTGTTTCATTTCTATCCATGACTTAGAGTATTTGCTTTACCCTAGTCTGACAGTTGTTCTCCTGTATTCTTCATGTTTGCTGTCAAGCTGCTGTTGGTGGTCATGGTGATCACAGCATTGTGTGCATTCTGATACCTTCTGTATCAGATTACAAAGCTTTTGGCAGTAATGAAAGATGTGGTTTTGACCTTGCAGCCTTGGAATACAGTGTGCTTAATGAGATTAGGGCTAATATTTTATTTGCGATGTTATAAATCTGAGAAATGAGCATCCTGAAATCTTTATAATAAGCATGCCCAAATACCTTATTTTCTATTTGGTTTTGTGCTGTAGTTATATTTTGATAATTTTCCATGACACATTTGTGATGCAAATTGGAAGTCTTTACTCTAAAGCATGTAAATGAGAGGATGTTTTAAAGAAAAGGCATTGGATATTTTGGAAAATAAGACATCAGGTTTATTCACTTATATGATAAAATCCTTCCAACTATTTGACCCTTTGGTTGAAAGAAAAACAGTAGGAGCAACAATTGGCCAGAGGCAAATAATTAGTGTAGATTTCAGTCCAGGTAAGATCTGGCAAAGAAACAGATGCCTACAAAGTTCTATGCTGTGACTAAGTAGTGACTGTAATAATGTATATAGGTAGTATATAAACAGCTGCAGAAGATAGTAGTTCCTGCAGAGTGGCTAAAAGCTGATTTTTCACCCAGCTGAAGGGATATCGTAGTAGAATCTGCACCATTCTGTGTTTTTCCCCTTTGAAGGGAGGGCAAAATTCAACTTTCTCTTGCCAAGAGAAGGAGGAATTCAATAGTATTAAGAAAACCACCACGAACCAACATATCCAAATATTCTTGTTCCCATCCTTTCAAGTCAAAAGAGCTATCTAATGCAAAAAACCACTTTCTGATAAAGGCCAAAAATGTAATTAAATTTCTTGACATCCAGAATGAGGAGGAGATGATAAAGAGCCCTTTTAGTCCTTAGTCCTTAGGACTCACAAAGGAACCTGGAATTGCTTCAGAGCAGGAGTGTATTTTATGGCTTAGTCCCAACAGGGAGCAGTATCCAACTCACAACACCACAGGGGGCTGAATCTTGGCATTGACTTCATTGGGAGTAAAAATTTTAAAGCCTTTAGCCTAATATTCAGCCATACTTTAGAAAAGAGGTGGGAATCTCATTGAGAAGTTCCAACAAACTTCATAGGTATTGGAGGCTGAGTCGAGCAGAGAGGTGTAAATTAATACGTCTTTAATGTAGTCATAAAGATAGTATTTTATTTGAAAGGCAGATAGCTGGCATGTATGGGCAAGCAGTCAGCACAATGAACTGGCCACAGTGTGCACTATGTTTCCCTGTGGGGGATGTGGAGATGAGCTTTGAGCGTGGTAGGGTGGAAAAGTGTCAACAGTAGAGAAAGAAGCAGAGGGAAGCATATAATGGGATTTGAGGAGGAAACTTCATCAGCGGAGAAGCAAACTACTCTGGTTCTGTTGCTGCTGGTGCAGCTGACTGTTTCATGTCTTATTGCTGCTGTGCTATTCTATCAGTCTTCTTCCCTTAGAAAGGCAGAATTTGCCTTTATCATAGCTCTCTGAGAGGAAAATGTCTTTCCTGTTTCAGTGTTGGTCTCTCTTCTCTGCATTCTTTTTTTTAAATTTAGCTGCCATTTAGAAATGAGGGGAAAATCCAGGCAATAGTGTTGTATTTGTCGTGCATGCAAAATTTACCAAGGGAACAAAGTTACATTTGCCTTGGAAAAAGGCAGTAGTCAGATTACACTGTGAGCATTCCTTAATTACTGCATGTGTGTGTGACATATATTACTTTATACATACAGCAGCATTCAGTCTTCAGCAGACTGCAGAGACACACTCTCCGGGCTTCAGGCTTTGGGAAAAGAGGTGGAGACTGGAAAGGACAAGTATTACTTGAGGATGGAAATAAATAGTTACCCTGAAGGCTGTGGTGTAGGGTGGCAAGAGGATCAACTCATAGATGCTCATTCTGGGGTCCTGCTTCCTATAACCTTCAGTTCTCTCTTTATTGAGGTTCATGGTCTATCCTGGCCTCCCCTTCCAGTGGTTTCTGTTCTTTGTGACTACTGCATGCTCTTCACTTTCTGTCTTCTCCCTGTAGCTCCCAGCAAGCACTGTGCCTTTTTTATTTTTTCTTTCTCACCTAATTTGTTTGCTCATTGATTACCAGTTTTCTGAGCCTTTGCTCTTGGAGCATTCACAAGCACTGTGCTTTAATATATGTGTTTGGGTTTTGTTACAGCACTGTTTGTCTGAGGGACAGAACATGTTCCCCCATGTCCCGTTGGTTTGTTATCTGCTACTGAAGAAGACATTTTTATATCCTTGTCCCTATAGTCCCAGGCTGTTACGAGTGGATGACCCACACTGGGCTTGAATTTCCTCAGCAGATTTGCCTGTGGATGGATCCATAGATGAGCTTCCCAAAAGCATTGCCAAAATAGACTCTGCAAGAATACTAGTTCTTAAACTCAATCAAAGCCTTAATGGAGATGTACAAATTAAGATCTTTGAGAGATGTGCCTGATTTGTCAGTCATTATTTTGTAGGGTTTCTGAGCTCTCTGGAAAGACAACCCAATCTCACATATGGTAGTCTCTCTGGGCTTCAAGTCTCTAAGCTGAAAAGGTAACACATAAAATTTTCAAAAGAAAATCTTGCCCCCAAAAGAAATATAATGTCATAGAAAGTATTTAATATGTCTATTAAAAATAAAAATAGAAGGAATTTGTCATTTAAGTCCAAACATGATACCATGAGAAATTCAATCTCAGGAGATAAAATCCAGCAAAGCAAAGTCATGTAGTGGTGTCAATTTTAATCATTGGCTCTAATAACAACTAGAATGAATACATACATAAATGTTACAATTATAAAGGTTTTAATCTCAAGCTAAGAGTGGATTTTCTTCTCCTGGCACCTCAAGAGCTGATACTCATGACACCAGTCCTGGTTCCCAGAGTGTAAGATAGGAGTTGGCATGTCATTTCTCAGAAAGTAAATGAGCAAATAGGTTATTTGTTTTTACAGCAATATTAATGGAACTTGCAGGATATACCAGTCTTAGCATTTCACTTGATGAAGTTTTTGTATGAATTAAGTTCAAAACTGGTATACTTTGATACATTTGTTTCAAATAGTTTTTCAAATACATTTGTTTTTTGGTAAATAATCCTCCAGTTTATCTAGAAAATCAAGGTTCTATTCATGAGTTGAAATGAAGGAGAGCTTGGTAATAGATGAATGTTAGGGTAATGAAAGCAGCCGTTTTGTTTTTTGAAGCGTTTTTCATCCTACCTATTATTTGTGCAAGTTAAGTAGTTTCATAGTATTGCAAAACTTTCCACGGTACTCTTTATGTGCACTAGTGTTATGTAGGATGAGGATAGGTGGTCTGACCTCATGGAGGAAAAAATACACCGATACTTGAGAAGGACTTGGTTGTTCAAATTATGTTTTGGACTCTACACTCTGCATGAGGTGTCATATTTGTTTTTCTTGGTTATTGCTTATTTTGCCCAATGCAAAGTTCTTTCAAAACTAGCATCAGAAAATGGATGGGGTGCAAAAAAACCTTATTGGACAACTCCTTACTCCTATGTGTTTTTTTTGAAAAACTATAACTTTACCAGATGATTAGATGGACCAAAACAAAAATATATTTTAAAAGGCCATGCTGCTTGAAAATACTGTCACTTCAAAAAACATGGTCTGTTTGATATCAGTCTTGTGCTGCATTTACCATTTTAATAGGCGTATCAGGATAAGGACTCAGCACAGATTGCCCTAATTTCCTATTTATTTTTAAGCAATTTTAGCATCAATTATTTGTGTACATTATGAGCATGATAAGCCTTGTCTGCCTTAAATTTTCTTAATTCTTAAATTTTATATGCTTTTTTTCTACCTGATATTGAGCACTGTCACAGTCCTGGGAGACTAATTTAGACTATACTTGGATATTTTTATATGAGAGCTGACTGCTGGCTTTTGCCTTGGCTATCATCCTTACTTACTGCTGGTACTTTGAGAGTAGACAAGATGCAAACTCAGCTGGACTTGGATTTGCTTTTATAGATTGCGGCTGGATTGCTGTGTTCTTGGACTGGCAGCCTACTCTTTTGCTTGCTCAGAGTTTAGCAAGCAAGTTACTTGGCCATAGTAAACTTTATTTTTGTAGTGGCTAAGTGACAGATTCTAACTTTTGGATCAGTCCTTTGGGCAGGCTTTCTTCTGTCAATCTCTTCCAGATTCTCTTACCTGTGCTGCTTCTGGGCTTGCCTTCACCTCTCAGTTTCTGCTTCTGCTGGGACCTGCTTCAGAAATTCAAATTTTCATTATTCCCTTTCCTTCTGGAAAAATGCAATTCATGTTTTTTACCAACTTTGATTTTTGTAGTTTCTGTTTTACTATTGAAGATAAACCTCTTCAGTAATATCTTGCTGATTCTTCTGTGTCTCTTGCAGTTTCTCCCTTGTGGTAGGGGAAAGATTTATCAGGTTCTTTCATTGTAAGCAATTGAAGGCCACCTGTATGCCACTTAGAAAAATACAAATCTCAAACTTGGAAACACGGTGGGGCTATTCTCAGTTGTGCTGCTTTTTGACTGGTTTCAATTGCTGATTTGTGGCAAGAGTTCCTACATAATGTTTTGAGGAAATGAGACAAACATATCTAATTAGTACATGGTCCCTCTATATTTTAATCTGGATTGTGGTTGGATATGCTGACTTGGATTTAGTTCTGTCTATGCAAACCACATTTCACATTCTTTCTCTGTCAGAGAGCAATGTATGTATCTATCTTCAGGTGTCTTGGGAAGAAATTTGGCTGGTATCTGCAAGAAGAGGAGCTATTGTCCTGCATCTTGTATTTATCAGGAGCCGCATCTGAGAGTAGGATCTTATTAAAACATTAATTAGTGTTTTACATATTGATAAGATTTTTTTCTTACATAGTCTAAAATCAACTGCTTACCATTTCTGGAGATTAATCAGATCTCGAAGACAGAATGGTTCATTAATTCCTAGCTATTTCTAGCATTGTCCTTAGTGCCAGAGACTGCAAATGAAATATTTTAATGTTCCCTCTTCTGGACAATGCTTTGTCATTTTGTGTGTGTATGTTTTTAGTTGTCTGTGTATTAAACTCACAATTCTATAAGTAAACTGTAAAGAATAAAGCTGTTTTATGTCAGTACTGCAAAATAAAATGGTATTTTGACTATGTAGGCACATATGTACACACACAAACATACACAAATGTGTGTATGTGCGTGTAAAAATCATTGGGAAGAAAAGCTGTTTCCCAATTACATTTTTTTGGTTTTCAGCTGGAAACAGTTTGGTTGGAAACTCACTGTCAGCAAGCTGTACCTGCATTTTAGGATCACATGAAGGTGCAGCATTTTGAAGTAATGATGCAGTGCCAAAGCTTTCAGTGAGCTTTATTAGCAGAATCTCAGTGCTAACTAACTGTATTTCCAGGGCTTCCTGTGCTTTGTTTTGAGGTGTTACATTGTCTTATGATTCCTGCTTTCCCCACCTCCCATGTGTGCTGTGAAGTGGTGAATATCTTCACTGCTAGTTTGGATGAAGAAGTATTTCACTACCCACAACTTGTCTTGCATGTTTTTTTTGAGCTTTTACATATGAACTGCTGTTTTTAACCACCTGAGAAGAAAGTGAAAGTCTAGCCTCGTGTGCAGAGTGCCCAAACTAGTATTTGTGATCCATATGTTCTCCTTTCTCATGCTGAAAGTCGTATCTGTCATGGCAGGAGAGTTGCAGATTGTCCTGTTTGGGGTTTTTGTGTGTCTGCAATAGTTTTCCTTGTTATCTGTGTTTGCATTGGAAAACTTTAGAAGATTGCTCATTGCAGGGGTAGACTGAAGGTTTGTACAGGTCAGGAATCCTGCTTCTGTAGAGCTCTGGAAGGTCTGGAGCTGTTCAGGAAGTTAATTACTCCCAGTTGTCCATCACATCCGAAGTGTGGAGGTCTTCACTGGTATCAGAGGGCTTTTGTTCAGCCAGGATTTAAAGCATTTTAGAGCTTTCCTTCAAAAATAAATAGGAAAGATTCCGTTAAGCTTTGTGACGAGCATCCATGTTTATCTTTTGTATTTTAAATATGTCTTAATGCTATTTTTCTTTTAATTTTGAAAGTCAAAACAAATTTCATTTATTGAGGTCTCTTCTCATGTATGCTGATTATTTTCTCATGCTCTGGAGCTTGACCAGACACAATGTCTGTTTGTTGAAATTGTTGTCATTCAGTAGCCATTGTCTTGTAGATTTTTTATTTTTTGAAATATTGTCATTATTGACAGTGAGTTTTTTGAGTGCATGTTTGCTGTTTCATACTCTCCTCCGCCCTCTCCCCATTTCTTTATTATTTGTTTTCTTGCAGGCATTTACATCGTCTGACCTCACTCAACTTGAGTTTGATTTGCTGATTCTGTGTCTTTGGTCTAGACTCTGTCTTTTTAAATAACAGTAACAGAGTGCTGTTGTGATGGCTGAGTTGCTCTCTCCCGTACTGGCAAATAGACTCAGCTGCTCCCAAAAACTTTGCCTGAGGTGGCACAACATAATTGCAGCATTTTAGACAATTGCTTTAAGTTTATACCCTGCTTTCTCCCTAAGTGGAGAGCTGTTTAAAAATCAGCTGTATGAAATTCCATCTCTTTCTGCTCTGACACTGTGGTATCTGATTGGTGTTTTAAGTGTTCTTGGAACAGAGTTTGTTTTGCCATTCTTGATGTAGGGGGATATGCTGTGTGGAGTTTTATCTCCTGTGAGTGTGAGGAGACAAGACTGGATTTCCTTTGTCACACAGGAGGTGAGCTCAAGTGAGGCAGATGCTTTGTGTGAATTACTGAATAGTGTATTTTGGTTTCACCGTCAGAGTCAGCTGGTATTCATTCACCTGTTCATGGAGTTAATTTTTATCTTGCTGTCTGACAGAAGTTGTATTGAAAGGGCAACAGGCAACGCTGAGGTTGCAAGTCTCTCAATATAAAACTCTAAGCTATTCTTTGTGTGATTGCTACTGAAGGGGTAGCAGAGGACTCTCTGCTATGTAAGTGGGGTGCAAGATGATTACCATGCAACCTTTCTTCACACTTACCAACTAAATATGTATAGCAGGGCAAGGGGTACTGTGGTCTGTACACTGTTCTGTCAATAGCAGCTCTATATAAACTGGTAGCCTTTTTCCCTTTCAGAATTCTCCAGCTGCCTCTTTCCATTTCCCCAGGGAAAGATACTGGTTCTTGGTGTGACAGTTCTTGTGTTGGCCCTTTCTTTGACCTTGGTCTGTGAAATGATCCAGACAAAAAAAAAGCAACTGCTGCAGACTGAAAAAAAGGCAAGAGCTTCAAATAAACATGTCCACAGAGTAAGGAAAGTGTCAGCGCTATTTGAGCTCTCCTCTGTATTGTTACTGATTTTTATTTAAAAACAAAATAACATCAGCATGTAAGTATTACTTATCCTGAGTCAGACCAGGGGTCAGTCTATACTTCATATACTTTCTAAGTGAAGACTGAAGAAATAAGGTAATGACCTACTTCTGTCCCCCCATCTTTTCTTTCCCACTCTGCAATGTTAGATGGCTCAGGATATTTCCATGAGATACAGGTGACCTCTGTGTCATTGTTAACTCTTGCTGCATTTCAGTTCCATAAATCTGTTTGGCCTGTTTCTTGAAGACTGTAGGGTTTTAGCGTCCACAGTACACAGTGGCAGAATCTGACAGTTTATATCCCAGCTGTGTGGAGACTTCCATTTGTCTGTAGTGAAGATACACCAGTTTGCTCCCTAGCTCTTCGCCTGTGAGATGCATGACTGATCCCTCTATCCTTGGCATGTTGCCTGTGAACTTTACAAGCTGTTTACCCATTGATTATGCGGAGCAGAACTATGTCATAAAATTATAGAATGGTTTGAGTTTGAAGTAACCATCTTCAACTTCGGGTCATATCCAACCTGACCTTCAGTGTTTGCAGGTGTCTGCCACCTCCCCAAGCAACCTGTTCCAGTATTTCACCACCTTCACTGTAAAAAAATTTCTTCTTTGTATCTAGCCTTCATTTACCCTCTTTTAGTTTAAAATCATTGTCTTGTCCCGTCATAACCCTGCTAAAAAGTTTGTACCCTTGTTTCTCTGTAAGTCCTCTTTATGTCATGGAAATCCCCTTTCAAATACTGAAATGGATTGCTGTAGGGAACACTCAAGGTATGGGCCTACAGCAAGCTTGCTGTCAGTGTTAAGCTTGTCTTTTTTTGTCTCCATAACTTCTAATAACCTTCTAGTTTGTTTTGACTGCTAAGAATTTATGCCTGAAAACATGCTTTTTATGCTGAAGGAAAATAGGCCATGACAGGACCAATGGCCCTCAGAGACCTGCTCTCAACTGCTCACTCCTAGACCTCCCCCAGCTCAGTCTTTGCTAGTGTTCTTATGCTCATAAACCCAATGCAAATCCCAAAGTGCTCTTTGCCTTCATGCTGTTATGTCTCCCTTCCTTAGTCAAAAAGGTGATGAGAAGGGTTGCTCCCCACAGTTCATTCTGCAGAGCTTAATTTTTGGTTGCTGGGGCTGAAGTTCTCTTGGGGCAAGTGGGCTGTTCCTCAGAAGGAGTCCTTGGTTTGGGTTCCTACCTACTGCTATGTTTCTGCTTTGTAGAGATGGGTTTTTGAGGGGCTGGTGGTCCCAGATGTAGGCTGAAGGTATATTATTCATGTAGTTGAAGTAAGATGGTAGCCCCAAAATTATACTCCCAAGTGGCAGTGGTCAGATCAGAGCCCATTATTTCCCTTGTGACGTCAAGATTTATTTTCTTACATGGGCATGACCTTTCACAAATGTAATTCTTGAATGCAATCATCCTATATTTTATTTGCTTTTTACTTTGCCTCTCCTAATTTTATTAAGACACTATTGAGTAGTAGAGGCATAATGAGCAGGTTTACAGATCTGTGTTGACTTCATTCTAACAGGTGATTATCATCCATCTTTTCTTACTTCTTGAGATTATTTATCTCGGCAGGCCAAAAATTGGATGTGTTTCTAATGAGCAAATGCAGAAGTCTGTCTTTATTTTCAGGATTTTTGTCTGATGTGGTGTTAGGCTTGTCATTGGCAATGATTCTGTCATTTTCTTTTGGAGATTGTACTATACTTTGATGCTTATTTTATCAGATTTCATGTACTGAACATTTTGTTCTATCATTCATAAAATTACGAAGGCTGAGGAGATTATTCTGAATTAGTCCTGTCATTCTTCAATATGAGGAGATTCTTATGTACCTCGGTTAGGGAAATGGTAAGTGTTTAGCTTTTCTTACTTTCTCTTTTAAATTTAGTGCTTCCTTCACTTTTCCTGTCTTAAAAGAATTTTCTTCAGGATCCAGTGAAACTGAGTATCTTTGCTATCTCTGTTCTTTTTCATTTGCAAGTAATGTATCTCTGGTCAGTATTGCAATGCCCTGTTCTGTTTTTTAAGACAGGTCTGAGGCTCCCCGTATGTTAAACTTAGTTTTGAGTTTTTTAAATTGGATACATATATGAACTCTGTAAGTAAATATGCATGTATAAATAAAAACTGTATAATGTACATAATGTACAAAAATGTTGGGTTTTGGTTTTTTAATACCCTTGTTTTAGTTAGGGACAAAACTCAGATAGTAATGTTAACTGAGAAAATACATTTCTTTTGCTTTCAGAGAAGTGTGCTAGTAAGCTTCGTAGCCATGTAACAAATAATTAATGTATTCTTCCTTATTTGCCTTACCACAGTAATTTTTATAAACTTTTTCTCTGACACTTTATACAAGTGTCTATCTTCAGTGAAGCAAATATAAAATGATTTTATGCTTTGCATTATTGTTTTGTCCTTTATGAAGAGACTCAGTTCTGATCTTCTTCCTGAATTAGTTTTGCAGAACTGTTGAAATATTATGAAGTATCTCTCTTGATTATTTCATATCAGTTCGCAGAATGATGTGGAATGGAAGGGACCTTTATAACTCCAACCCCCCTGCAATGAGCAGTGCTCAGAGCCCTGTTCATGTTGACCTTGCACATTTTCAGGGATGAGGCATCTACCATCTCCCTAGGCAGCCTGTTGCAGTGTTTCACCACCTTCATTGTAAAAGGTTTCTTCATTATATCGAAAGTCTAAATCTATCCTCTTTTAGTTTAAAATCATTGCCTCTTGTCCTATCACAAACAGGCCTTGATAAAATGTTTCTCATCATCTTTGGTGGCAATTTATCCCTGTCATTTAGTTATCTATGTCTTCAGTCATTCCACTTGATTTTTGTCAGGTTTTAAGAATGCTCTTTGTCAAGATTTTTGTGTTTCTGTAGTGTACCTGCAGCTTCTGGTCAGTCCTTTAAGCTCTACTATGGAAACAGCAGCAGGGCAGTGAATCACCTGATGCAGGGGCTGGCACACAAAGGCTTTGCTAGGTCAAAGTCCTTTGGACAAATTAACATAGGAGATTTTTCTTTTTTCCTAACCCCAGGCTACTAGTGACTGGCTTCTGTCTGGAGTCAGTGTCATTGAAATGGAGTGCTCTCTGACAGAATAGAGTTTGGGAATTAGCATGTTCTGGTATAGGGATCCTATAAAATTTTGCCCAGGGCTCTGGAAATAATTGCTGATTAAATTTAGTTATGGTGGTTATGTGAGGATGACTGAGCGCTTGTCATTTTTTTTTTGTCAACATTAACTTTGTAGCCCTTGTACCAAAGTTGGAGCATGTGTCTGAAAAATAATAGTGTGCTCTCATACTGTAAGTCCTGTAATGTATATAGCAAGTGGAAGGATTCAGACCTTCTGTCACAAGTCTTCACACTTGTGCTTAGACCCTCAGAACTGCTATTTTTTTGTTTCATAAGCAAGAACACTTCTTTCTACCATTTTTGAGCCTTGAGTTTTCTTCTGGATCAAGTTTGCCTGCCTCAGCTTTGCATCTTTTCAAATACAAAGCTCTGGAGCTCTGTACTAATACATGGAATTTGTCAGTGTGAATAGAGGAGGGATTTGGGATCAAATGGGATTTTATATGTGAAGAAGTTTTGCAGAAGCAGATTGATTTGGATGTGGGGCTACAGAACTGGAAGCAGTTCTCTTACAGGTTCTCTGCCTGGGCTGCTTTTTGGGCCTGGGTAGCTGGTCTTGTAGGTAACATGGAGTCTGTGATGCAGCATTGGAGGGTCCTGGTATTCTGTCTGCGTACATCTGTCCTGGAACAGGCTGCCGAG
>VZTY01003294.1:2392-42211 GCA_013400935.1 Turnix velox
ACCAAGGCTCTCCAGGAGGTCCAACACCTGCAAGGCCGCCTCACGGGACTGCTGCTCTTCAGAGCCTAAACACCATCTCCCTGGCTTGGACTGTGTGCCTCCAACTGCCTGCTCATCCTTCCATCAAGGCACTTTGCTCGCTCTTTCTTGGAGCTCCCTTTTGTATATAACTGTAAATAAAGATTGTGTTTGGACAAAAGCTGTGTCTCTGAGTAAGTGTGCCTCTGTATTTTGGGGAAGGCAGGCAGAACTTTATCACATCACCTTTGTGCAGTGGTTCAGAGAAGTAGAACTCACTAAGCAAATGCAGAGCATTTGGTGGTGTTCTAAGTCCATCCCACAGAAGCAACAGTGTAAATCCTACAGCAGCAACACAGATATGGACGCTCCCAAAGGTAACATTGACTTCTACCCTCTGGTACCAGACCTGGATTAAAAGAGTTCTGCATTTCTCCCTTATCCATACCCACATACATGAAGTTATGTAAAAAAAATCATTTGTTTTAATGTTAACAAGGGTAACTTCTGGCTATTGTTTTCTCACCAGATTCTGTAAATCAGAATTGCAATTGCTGAGATGCATAAGGCCTAGGTCCATTTCGTCAAAGCACTTAAAAGCTTTTTTTTTTTGTTACGTTAAAAATGATACAATGACCCAATGAGTAGATTTTTCTCCGTTTTGAGAGAAATTTACTTTTTACAACGTAAATTCTTTGCTACTTCCTCTTGTATATTTATATATAGCCATGCATTTATTTCCATGTCCAATTATAACCATATTGTCTCAGAAATTCTCTTTTGAAACTTATAGCAGGAAAAAGCCACTGATTCAACAGAGAATATTGACTTTCTACCCCCCCCCACCTTACTGGCCTGGATATCTGCCCAAACAAAGAGCTGGTTAAAGACAAAATACAAAGAACCCTTTTGTGAGGGTCTAAGTTCACCTGCGAGAAGTATTAATGAAGTCCCTCAGGGGTGGGGACTCAAACTTCCCTGCTTTCAACGATAAAAGAAGGCAGGCTGAGAACACAGAGTACCCTACTTCCCCACCCCATTTCTCTTCAGACCTGGAGAAGGAGCACTATCTTAATTGAGAATTAGGGAACTTTCTGCCTTTAATCTATCAGGCCTGGGAATAAAGCAGGTAGATTTTCAGATGGCACCCAAGCTGCTAAACAGCAGCCCAGAGTCTAAAGCAAAGTTTATAAGTAGGTCAATGCTGTTAACTCTGTCTGAAAGACCTTTAAAGAAATCAGTCCCATAAGCAATAATTGCATGTGATAGCAATACAAGCAACTGAACTTGGAATATGGATGTTCTAGTGTCTATTAAGCCATTTGATCAATTTTCTGACTGCTGCAGAATTCAAGGAACTAGAGCATTGCTTTACCAGGAGATTAATGTCCACTCCAGTCAAATATCGTCCCTGACACTGCTGTGTGAATTATAGCACCCTGATAATTATTCACTAGCTGTGCTAGGGAATGTTTTTCTCTGACCTTGTATGTTTGATTATTAGCTTGTAGTCTTAAGTGGGAAATTCAAACATCTTTATTTTCATCTATTTTTTACTTTTCTTTGACTTCTACTGGGCTCTTTGCCTTAACTGTTACATCAAAGCATGGTCCCGAGTCAAACTGCACACTACAGAACTTGTATTTACTTTTAGCACTTTTAACAAATGAGAAAATGAGACAATAGGCTACTTTTTCTGTGTACAGCAGGATGGATGCGCAGCTACATGAAGAAGGTGGCACCTCCAAGGTCATTCTTCTGCCTGCACAGAGCAGGCTGGTGCAGGAACAGAACAGCAGCCCAGTGCAGAGCATCACCCAAGGGATGGGACACATCTGCCACAGAATAATGGAATGATTTGCATTGGAAGGGACCTTAAAGGTCTCCTAGTTCTAGTATCCTGCCACAGAGAGTGACACCTTCTACTAGACCAGGTTGCACAAAGCCCAATCCAGCAAGACCACAGCCTTGGACAGCCTGGAAGTCTTTTGACTGATTGCCTTAAGAGGCAGCAACCACTTCAAAAGAGAAGGAAAGATCTATCCTCACATAGTCTGTTGCCACCTGAATAACTTCAGGGGAGCAGAACCCAGGGAATCAGGCTAGTAACTTCCTTCTTAGGATCAAGGAATTGTACAAAGCTTGAATTCCTCAAAAGCCTTGAACTAGCTTCACCTACTAGTAGGAAAACTGCACCACAATATGAACAAAGCCCTGCTTTCCTCTAAAGAAGTCTCATTTCTAAGGGTCTTTTGTAGCCCAAAGTTCTGCTGCTTCTTTAGTGAGACCATCAATCTCTTGCTGTCATGATTTCCCTGTGCAAAGCACAAAGAAAACCACAAAAGGTGCAGGGATTCAGCAGCCTTTACAATGGTCACAGCTCTAAAGAGAGGAGCACATTTCTAGATCATCTCATTTATTTTGAGGTCCACCTCTTCAAACTGCCCCACAAATCTCCATCTCCAATGAACACACACTCCCAGTAACACAGTTCCTCATCACACCTTGCCAAAGTGGGCTATGAAACAGCCCCAGGTTTGTGAGTCATGGCAGCTGCTACAGAAGTTCTACATACACACCTCTGCTGATACAACTGTACATCCCTCTTTTGTGAAGGCTAAAAATCACAACTGAATGATATTAAGAGCACATATTTTGAATGAGCAACTCAAAGGAAGGAACAACTAAGACAAGCTGCCAAAGCAAAAAGATTTACAGCATTCAGGAAACCACTATTTTGAAGAAGGCATTCTTCAGACTTGCATTAAAAAAAATGAAGTAAAATGGTTGTGATGAGCCAATTTCCCCTTCCCCCTTTCTTACTTCTCAACACATACACGCACTGGCTAAATTTTCTATTACCTTATTTCAAAAAAATCCTTAGAAATACTGAGAACATATCAGCTTTTGACATTGATGCAGTTATTTCAATTAATGCTCATTATTCAAGAGAAATACTACCACAATAACATGCCTTTAAGCAAGGGTCTCACACAAAAGGCACTATAAAGACATTTAGGCTGCACTTTACAGGGAAAGTTTCACAGCAAGTCAAATGCTTTTGCTCTGAGTGGCTTAGTTCTCTTCTAATTGTAGAACTAAATCAGAATGAACCTGGTTAGTGTTCTTAGATAAATTATTCTGTCATTTGAAAAACAAGTCTCCATACCCATAACTGAAAGTTACTACTTTCTGAAACTTGATAGAGGGTGTAATGACTCCATTCCAGCTACACTTAACAGGCAGCAGCCTGTTATGGTAAGTCAATATAACATTAAACAGGATATATTCTACTGCTTTTGTTATGAAAACCCTACAGCAAAGAACCAGAAACACTTTTTCAGGAACCATAAGCCAAGATTTTCTGCAAGAACTCCTTAACAGAACCAAACAGAGAAGTTTTTCCCAATTCCATCAAGATTTCAGATTAAAATAGACAAAGAAATTCATTACCTGGGATGAAGATGCATATGAAGGCCTTCTGTCTGTGTGCAAGAAAAGATTTAGTTGCTGAGCTTTCTCACTGAAACACAAGACTACTTCTTTCACCTAGCACCACGTACCATAAGCCTTATTCCAACCAAAAGGAACCACCCTCATCTTCAGCTAATTGAACCTCTTCTCTCAAAGGAAACAGCTGAGCTCATGTTAATCACTGAGTGAGAACACCTTGATCTTCTTTTCAATTTCAAAAGATCCCACTTGCTCTGTCAGATCTGGTTTGCAAACAGCCACTGATGGACAGCATCACCTGCTGCCTGATGGCCATGCTAACCCCTCCCTCATCACCTGTATCAGTAGGACCTACAAACAGCACTTCTTCTGCATGAACAGGGGGAGTTTGAGCTGGAAGCTTATTGAGTCAGCTTTTAGTTATATTTGTATACATTTAAGGTCTGAATCTAGAGCAACTTTATGAAAATCCTAGAATCATAGAATAGTTGGGGTTGGAAGGGACCATAAAGATCATCAAGTTCCAACCCCCCTGCCATAGGCAGGGACACCTCTCACTAGATCAGGCTGTTCAGTGCCTTGCCCAGTCTGGCTTTAAACACCTCTAGAGAGGGGGCATCCACAACCTCTCTGGGCAACTTGTTCCAGTGTTTCACCACCCTAACTGTAAAGAATTTCTTTCTTATATCTAGCCTGAAATGCTTCAGTCTGTGCATATCCCATAAGGTAAAAAAACCCACCAGTGAACTCAAGCACTCATTGGAGTCACTTTGGCTGAAATATTTAAGTCACTCAAAGAGTAATGATCATCACCTGATGTGCCAGACACGATGCTATTTCATAATTCTTACAAAACATCCCTGTGTATGCCCACATACATTTATAAAATATATAAATTCACCCCCTTTTTGGACAGATTGGAGACATGTGAGCAAGAAACTCTGCACAGCCCAAGTTTAATAGTCACCTTGCTCATATTATGTAATAGGATTTGTCTTGTGATCTCTTTATTAAAATTTCAGTGCCTAACTGTTAAAATAATAAAGTATCGGCAGCAGCTTAGCATTTCTGGTTGAACCCGAAGACTGATGGATATTCTCCCAATGCTTGCTGAAAGGTTTTATTTTATTAGCTCACATTACAGTACTGTCTTCCTGAAGAATGAAATAAATTCATCTCCTTGGTGATAGCATGCTTGACTGACATGATGCACTCACTAACATCTTGTAGACAGCTGTGAACATTTGCAGTGGTGCCAATTAATCTATGATAGCATCAATGGAGACAGAGAAACAAAGAAGCTGACACAAAAAGCTCTATTGAAGGACATAATAAGTGATGCAGGTGTTCTGTGCCTTGGTTTAATTTTTTCAGCCTTGCAGAAAAAGTAACACTTGACTCAACATTGGTCAAGGTGCACTTCAGGCATTGTCTCCTCACAAAGTTTCACTCAAAAGTAGACAGCTTATGCATATAAATATTAGCTTTTCCTGGTACAGATGGATAGATGTTGGCTCCTGAAATGGCCTTCAAGGTTTTAACTTGAATAATATTTTCAGGATTTTTTTGTGGCATCAGAAAAGCTAGTATTAAAAATAAACTCTAGAAACAGCTGCAAAGTCCAATGATGAAAAGGCAAAAGTCAAAAGGATGAGCCTAAAAGTCTCTGAATTTAATGGGATGTAAGCATGTGCTAGCTGCTTGGCTGAACTGGGGGCCCTGCAGTCTTAGCTTAATGAGTTGCTTTGTAAGCTCTGGGCTAAATGGAGCCTGGAATCTTTAATGACCAATCTGTGTAAACAGCAGCTACTAAATAACATTTTAATGCCCTGATGATCTTTTAACTCAATAGACAAATGACGAGGCAATTTTAGCCTGCATTATAGCATTAATGCAGCTGGGAATGCAGACTGGAAAGAGCAAACAGAGTAAGTAAGCAAGGATGAAGTGTCTGGTACAATTCAGATGCTCAAATTGGCTTCTCAGAAGTAAGACAGACAACATTTTTCCCAGTTCAGGATATGTAATTTTTTAGTAGAATATCTGTAAGGTAGTGCTTTAATCATGATGTGCACTGGGCTGGAGTTTTAGAGCTGAATTTCCCCTAATGCTAAAGGATGCAACATGATTAAAGCCCAGTATTGAAAAACCATCTTGGCACTCTCTCAGTGAAAATTGAGATGTGAGGTTCCAGCCTGGTAATATCCCAGCTGCATCAGGAAGGATTGTGTGAATGAGGGGTAATGGGGCAAGGTCGTTACGATCAGTACAGTTACTTCTCCCTCTGCCACAAAGATTGGGTTAGGTGTCAGTCAAGTTGGGAAATAAACTCTTTATGAAAAAGATGGGTTGGAGGCATGATGAAAGTAAGGCTGTACACTTATAACACATTACAATGACTTTAAAGAAGTGCCGACCATTTGCCTGGAGGTGCATGAGCCAAGAGTACCCCAAAATGTCTGCGTTTAATCTGATTACAGTGACAACAAGTGTACTGGAGCAGACTGCAGGTGGGAGCACTCTGTGATCCCATGCTTCTGAAACTTGGTCACAGCTCTTTTCTCTTTAAAAGACATTATCATTGGATCTTAATGATGATGCCTACTGCCTATGGGGTCACTTAGTCTGGATCAGGTGTGAAAAAACACTTCCAATATGTGTCAGGCACTTTCCAAAGCTCTCCCGTTATCTGCTATACACCAAAGTCTCTCAGTTAAGGCTGCTCTTTCCTTCCTCCCAGCCTTGTGCCTTCATTACTCATCTCCTTTTTCCCCCATCCCAAACTCGTTCCCTGTCAGACTCCTTGGTGCCTGGGAGTGCTGTTTCATGGGGTGATGCTGCACTTGGAAATGAAACTGCAGCCCATGCCATGCTTTTGTAGGTCTTCACCATAAAGACACCAGTTTTTGGACTTCTAACAGCTGAGACAGATTGTACCATTATACTGGGGGTAAAAAACTATTGCTGACCTGTTGGAGGGCAGACTTTTTTTATTTCTTGTTGCATTTGGATGCAGCATAATGGAAAAAGTGTCTGTTCAAGGGTATAAATGTCCCCAGTTGTAGCAGATTCTTCTTGAATGGCTGTTGAAGCAACCTGGGCAAGGAGAATATGTAGGCACCTTCAATGGTCCTGTGGGAGAGACCTGGATCCTGGAGGGAGGACAGGAGACACAGAGGCGGCCAGGGTGGGGGCAAGTACACAACTGAATCAGAGCAGAATTAATCTTTGAATTGTCAGAGCAGTAGCCTGTGTTACACACAGCAGCTCCCTGCTTTGATCCACTTTGATTTGTTATTGTCTTAATTCCCTAAGATATTTTATGCATCTTTCAGCCTCTCTTCATTTGAGGCTGATTTATACCAAGAACTAGAGCAGGAAGCCAGAGGCGGGTTCTGAATCTGTGGAAAATTTATCTTCAGGCTTTTGGGCATGGCTCTTCCCTGTTTGTCTTTTGGAAAGCCAACTCCCCCAAACTGGCTGGTGATGTGGCTCCTGTCTGGCTCCATATATCAGCAGCCACTCTTGATCTCCCAGCCACAGGATGCTCTGCTCCAGGTGGATGAATGCAGAGCCCTGGCCTGTCCCAGGGCACTGATAGTGGTGAGAAACTTCTTTTTGGTGTTCAGCTAAGTGGTTCCTCCTACTTAGATAAGCAGTTCTTTACTTTTCCTGGAGGGTTTTTCTTTCCTTTATGTGGCTGCTGATGCAGTCTATGTTGATTTTTAATGGGCGCATTAATGCCTCTTCTTTGAAGCTTTGCCAGCTCATTATTTAATGGCTCCATCAAGACTAAATAAAATCCCTCCTGAATTCATCCACCACTGTAGAATAAGGCCAGACAAGGTGCAGAGGGAGTGTCACCCTGTGCTTCAGCTGACTTTATTTTGTAGCAGCCATGCTCATACCTCCTTCTGCACTGCTGGAGGTAGCTCTCCTCCATACCAGCAGTTCCCATAAAGCCCATGTGGTATCATTGCCTGTTCTGGAGATTTCTTGTCACCAGCCTGCATTTCCCCACTGCCCTTAGAATGATTTTATTATTATATTTCTGCAGTATGGTTTTTTTCTGCTTATCAGATGACAGTCCAGCTGTCAGGGAAGAGCTTGGTGATTCAATAAGGTAAGCACAAACATGGACAATTGGTTGACAGTCCTCTCCTGCCTCATGGATTTATTGAGTCTGGATCTGACAAATTCACAAAGGAAGCCTCTTCCTTTGCACTGAGCTTTTTTAATTCTGGTGTTTCTTTTAATTCTTCTGGTGTCTGAAACTTTGGAACATATCAAATCTCCTCTCCTAACTCTTTGCACCACAGCTCAGAGATGGACCACTTTTCCATGGCCTCTCAACAGGACACACTGTGACTCATGATGCTCACACCTCCAGACAGCTTCTGTTTGCCTCATGCTTCCTCTGTTTGACTCATGTTCTTCCTTTCTTGGGATCTCTCCCCACTTATCTCCCAGGTTTTTGGCTTTAAGGGGGCACTTCTTTAAAGCTCCTTGTCTCACCACTGGCTCCTGCAAGGTGGAGCCCCACACTTCATAAATTACCAGATCTGTAATTACAAAGATTTTCTGCTTCCAGACTTGCAGTTCTAGTCCTGTGCAGTGAATCCCTCCTCATTTTTTCTTCACTGAAGCTGAAAACATCACTCATGTCCTCTTTGAGATCAATATGCTCATGTGACCCTTGGGCAGCAGATTCAGAAAATGGGCCCTTCCTGCTGAAAACAGCAGCTTGCTCAACTTGTCCTTATCTCCTTGCTATGAGATAGAAGGAAGATGTTGTTTCAGCTTTATCTCTCCCAGTCCCATTACCAGTTCTGAATGCATTAAGACCTGCCTCTTAATACAAAGCTTGTGTATGGCTTTTTATCCTGTTGCCCTGGGAAGCTGAATTCCTCCAGGCTCCTCCTCTTCCCATCCTACCTTCTCCACTTCCAGCTCTCCAGATGCTGCTTTGTGTTTCAACAATTGCTCTTCTCTCTTTAGCAGGGGACATAATGACTGCTGCCACTGCAGCTTATGGAGAACTTTCAACTTAAACCAAGCCTTCATGAGCAAAACCATGTATGGAACTGGCTTCACCCACTGTTCTGCACCCAGCCAGACCATCCACAGGGTATCTTAACCCTTAACCACTTTCCCTGCAGCTGTATCTCTCCTCACAGTTTTTAACCACAAGCTAAATGACACAATAGTCTTGAAAAGGCTTTGGAGAGCTGTGCTGTCCGAAACTGTGCAGAACTCCATAGAAAGAGAATCAGTTCACTGATAGTCTCCAACTCCAATGAGCAATGTCAACAGCTTTCTCCAATTTTTTATATTTTTTCTCTCTGCCATATTAATCCACATGTGTATAAATGTGTTATTACTTACATCCTGGCCTCCGGAAAGACTTGCTGCCTGGAGCTATTCAGTCTGCCAAAAATCCTTCCCAAATTCAAGTGCTGCTGCTTAAATTGTTTTGTTATTCTTCAAAGGCTACTTATGACAGCATATGATAGAAGAAAAAAAATATGCTCTGCATTCAAAATTATTTTATGAAACCCTCAGTAAAACATTGTTTGGATGTTTTGGAAACTGCTAACAGATTTCACAAGAACAGCTGTTTAAAGACAAATTCCCCACGAGAAAAGCAATGACTGGGGGCTACCACATGATGTACCATTTGTGGATCCTGATATTGTCAGATAAAGTAACTTCAAATACTGTATTTCAGATCAAGACAGCACACAAGCATTAGAAATGTTCAAAATCTGAGCTGAACTAAGATGAGAACGTTGCAGACACCTCTTCCAGAATCCAGAGAGGAATGAAACATCTCTGTACTTAGACAAATATTTCCATCTGACCTCTCCAGCCTACCTCAGAAGCCCAAGAGACTGGAATACCACTGCTGTAAGCCTGTCCCCACATCCAAGACTTGTGGCTGTACAGAAACCAGCACAGCAGAACTCTGACAGCTTGTGACAGGGGTATAAATACATTTATAAATGTGAAGAACACACTAAGAGGACTTATTGTACTTTTATCTGGCCATAGATACGTACAACCAGGATGCACAAACAGAATCAGCTGCTGGCAATGGTGAAAGATCAACACCACTCTGTTGTTCAGAGGCTGTCTAGTCTGCTGACAGCAGCAGAGAGAACTGGGAGCTTTCCAGGACTTTGTAAGTAACAGAATTATCAGAAAGCAGACAAGGACTGAAAGTGAAACACTCAAGGAGACTGGCCAAAACAAAGGCAAAATTAGCAGCCGTCTCTTCCGCTGCCATCAGTAGCTGAAGATTTGATTAGGGGATGTTTTGAAGATTTTTCAGAAAAACAGAATGACACTTCATATATCTTCATTGCACAAGTGCAGAATCGTGGAATGGTTTGGGCTGAAAGAGACCTTCAAGACCCTCTAGTTCCAACCCCTTGCCAAGGGCAGAGGATACCTCCCACTAGACCAGGTTTCTCAAAGCCCTGCCTGGCCTGGCCTTGAGCACCTCCAGGGATGGGATAGGCACAGCTCCTTGGGACAACCTGTTCAACAAATACAAGATTTATAAGATACTATATTTTCTTGGCTCCGTAAATAATTTTTATCCAGAAACAAATTAGTATACTAGGTTAAGCTACACTAATAAGGGTGGCAGGAAAGATCAACTTGTTATAAGGAAATTAAGGGTTTTTTTCATACAAAACACTGAGGTCTTTCCATTCCTACTCAAACCCATGGCAGATAGAAATTCTGGGCCTAGCCTTACAAATACATCATAGAGATGCTGAGCATCACTGTTCCCTCTACAGAATCTCCCAAGGTCTATGATTCTCAAACAGGAAGCAGGATTCCCCATTCCTTGCTTCATCAAGGTTGGTTCATCTCTGATGTTACAGTAGCCAGTTAGAGAAAAAGCACCACTTTTATTTTTAAGGGCTGTGCATGGCCAGGTTTGGGGGTTGTTTAATTTTTTTTTTTTTTAGGAACTTGGTTCTCATTTTCCAGAAATCCATATGGGTTTTTTTGCACTCTAAGCAGCTTTATTTAATATGGAAAGTAGAATATCTTTTAAAACAGAAACCAGCTGTGTAGTTTATGGGTATCATCATATGGCTCTGCTTTTTGTTTCCTTACTTAACTGGAGTTTGGGGTTTCCAAGTTGCCAAGTTGCTAACACTAGTAAATGGAGTTTATTAGAGACAGTGTTTGTTGAACAATAACATTTTATATAGTCTGTCACTGTCTAGTACCTTAGATGAGTTTCACATTTCTGTTCTCTATTTTTGCCCTGATTTTTTTGGCACTTTAAATCTCATATTCAGCTGTGCACACCAAGGAGCAAAAATCAAAGACATGATCTTGTGCTTGCCTGTGCCCAAAATCTGCAAAGCCTTTCCTGATCAAAGTCACCCAAAGGTATAAAGAGAATCAGGCCTCCAAGGGTTAATCCTGCAGTGCTTTTGACTGGGCTTAGCCAGAAGGAAGGGATTGGATGGCAGATGAAATGCCTCCCCAGGAGATCTCTTCCAGGAGAGGGGCCCCTTTGCCCGGTTGTAAAAGATAAGGTGTCCATCATAAGTCAATTCCACAGCAGACTGGGGTGGATGCAAAGACTGGGAGAGGAGTGGATCCTCCTGCAGTGATGCTCTTCCCTCCCAAAGGCCCTGCTCAGCCTTCTCCCAGAGCTCTGAAGCATCACAACATATGGAATGAACAACAATTGCAGTCTGGGATGCCTCTGGAGCTTGCTTTCAGAGGGATGTTTCTATTTGGCTCTGAAGGACACCAAATTTAAACTCAACTAGAAGGCCAGAAGCGAGCAGAGCTTCTACTTGGTCCTGTAGTGGTTAAACAGCATATGTGAAGCAAGGCATGACTCAAAGCAATTGAAATGTTAAAGGACAGATGAAGTGAATGCTCTTTGTAGCAGCAGCATGGCTTCCCCATTTCTTCTTTGTCCTCTGCAAATATTGAACAAGTTCTGGTATATATCTTTATCTCCTTATCTGCCGCTCTTCTTCCTCTAATCACAAAAGATTCATGTACTGCCAACTTTAAGCAGCAGGCTTGCTTTTAATAGCACACTAGTAACTTCAGACATATTTAGTGCTCCCTTTCTCCAGGATTCCCCTAGGTATAGGAAGAACTAAGCTTTTAAACAAATTCTCTGCAGCTACAGAGTGTGGCTGGCATGCAGAACTGGGGTTACACCAAGTTCCTTCCCCACTCAGAAGTTATGGCTCCTTTGACTACTCCTAACTCAAGTCTGAAGGAGGTAATTTATCTTCATTGTTCTTAAAATGACTTCTTGAGAAATTCCCTCCTTCCCCTTTGGAAGAAGCAGATTGCAGCATATTTTGGATTTAAAAAAACAAATATGGCTTGGAAAAGAATACCTTTGGATTTCCCCCACTCATACCTTCTTCTATTCTCAATGGCTTCACTCCCAGCTCTAAATTAGATCAGTGATATGTTAGCTATATACTACTCCATATACAGACTGAGAGCAAGACAGAAAGAATTCCATCAGGTGGGCTCAGTAGACATTCATTTGCCAAGTATTAGCTGGAAGGCTGTTTTAGTTCCCAGTTTTAAGAGGCCCTTGTCAATCCNCCTGCCCAGCCTAGTCTTGAACACCTCCAGAGATGGGGCATCCACAACCTCCCTGGGCAACCTGTTCCAGTGCTTCACCACCCTCACTGTAAAGAATTTCTTCCTTATGTCTAGTCTAGCTGGAAGGCTGTTTTAGTTCCCAGTTTTAAGAGGCCCTTGTCAATCCAAAGCATTTTTGTGCTTCATCTTTTTTGACTTGTCTTTAAAAATTAGAAAAATTAGGTGGAGTATGAGGAGCTTGTGAAATTGGTTAATATTTATCAATTTTTCCAGGGTATGCAATTGAGTGTACAATGGGATATAAGTCCTGTGCTGTGAGCAGTGTCACTCATCTAAAGGAGTTCTATGTCTGCATCTTTGGGTAAGAGGGGTTGGAACTAGATGATCTTTAAGGTCCCTTCCAACCCAAACTATTCTATGATTCTATTCTATTCTATGATTCTATCCACAGGTGCTCTACTGCTTCTGTATACAACTGCTTTGCAGTTGTTCCTTAAATACTTACAGTACAGAATTCATGCCTGAGAAACCCACAACCAGTCACTGTAGGGACAGAAGAACTTCACCTGTACCAAAGTTACAATAGTTTCCCTCCCTCCCCCTTTTTGAAAAGGCCAGAATAAGGTTCTGATCCTTCAAAAAAAAAAAACAACCCAAACATCTATGCCTAATGCAGTGAGTGCTCCAAAGAAAAAAAAAATCAATAAAGACAGTAAGCATGCAAAAATTGGAACATATGAGTGCACTTCTGCATGTCTGAGGAATAAGGAAAAGCAAATGTATCCCCCTGGGTTTCAGCAAGCAGATAACATACATATTAATAATGTGCAATACCCAGTGCAGTGCATGGAAAGCCATAAAAACCTGAACTGTGGGAGCCTGGTTCCTATACACACAATTCCCTTGCTCTCAGAGCTATATCCATCGATATCTACACACAAATCAACCGTAACATTAAGAATTTGTTTGGCACAAGCTTCCAGCAGCTAATGGATAACACAGACCAAAAATGCTTCTCTTGCCTTTTGTTAACTCTGGAATGCTGTTTGTCGCTGGAGATGATCCACAGCAGAAACCTACCCTGGGGCTAAACTGGGAGGGTAGCTAGAGCTAACCCATCTTTGTCTGCAGAGACCTTCTAGCCACATAAATGTGTTTTACAGATGTCCAGTGGTAATTTACTCAGCCCAGAAGAATACAGTTAATAGCACGAGGAGGGGTGCTGGGTTTAATGCACGGCCAGCGAGCTGCTTGTCACCACCACCTGCAGCTAGAGAAGACACTGGAGAGCATTTTACAGCCAAGGATCTGCTCTTGCTGGCACGAGGTGGTGCCATGTCCACCTTGCCCACAGATTCAGGTGTTGACCAGCATGTGAGAGGTGTCCCTACTCATGGCAGGGGGGTTGGAACTAGATGATCTTTAAGGTCCCTTCCAACCCAAACCATTCTATGAATGATCCTGCTGGGGAGCTGGTACTGCTGCCAAAGCAATGTCCCCTTGTGTTCCACTTTCAAAGCAAAGGGAGCAAACAAGGCATGGAACTGTCATGCTCTAAGCGAGAATTATTGCAAAATTTTAGAAATAACCCCTACTGGGAACTGAGGAAAAAGAAATATTCATCCCTGTGTATCTGCCTCACAGCACAGCTCCAGTTGACACATAAGTTTGAGCCCTGCTCTTCTTCCAGCTCAGGCATTTGTGTCTTGCCAGAATCTGGCACCTAGTTTGGAAAGGGAAATTACTAGTCTTTTCCTGAAAGTCAATTACTGCTGGTTCAGTCCCAGATAAAGTGGAGAAGGATTGCCAAAAGGCCATGAGTACATTCAAAGCCAAGTTCCTACAGGTGTCCGTGCAGTTGCAGCCAGCTCCAAGTTGCCACACTGTATAGAGTTGAGGAATACGTGCATTGGTGAGGGGGATTAAAAAAAGCAATCTTAAGGAAGCTATTAAATTCATGTTCATTTCCTAAAAACATAAAGTGCAATTCGTGAAAACATCCCTGACAGTGGTCAGAGCAACAAAGGTATTTCAGAGACATGCTGAGAAATTGGATGAGTGTCTTAACTTCCTTCCCCCCCAGCTTCTGGAGCTATTTACAACATCCTTCTAGTAAAGGATCCAGAGGCATTTGGAGAGAGAAGAAAGACTTATTGGGAGATTAAAGAAATCACCGAGCTTGCCAAAGCTAACAAATGGATTCAAAGCTCATCTCTTCCTTGCTGGAAGGAGACATCACACTTTAGGTTAGCAGAAGAGCCTGTACCAGTTTGTGCAGGACATTGTGACAGCAAAGAAGCCCCAAAGTTCTGCCTAATAAAGGAATTGGCTTACAAACCCACCCTTCACCAGCTGAGCCAAAGTCTAGGGGCCTCTGCAGGAAGGAGATATTAAAAAACAATTATTCAGAAAGGAAAAAGGAACTATTAAATGGGCAAAACTTGCTCTACCAGAGCATGACCCTACTCTTGCTCACAGAAAAATCTGCCATTGTCACCAGTGGGGCAGGTCCCTTGCTCGTGGTCCCAGGGTGAGACACACCAACGGTGGTAACAGTAACTGCTGCTAAGTATATCCTTGCATTGGCAATTCCTGCTTCCTCCACCCCTGGCTATTCAAAGCCTTGCTGAGTGAGGTTTTCCATCCTTGCATTCTCTCACATTGCCCCTGAAGAATATGCTAAAAATTCTTTTTTGCCTCCTAGCCTAAAAATCTTAAACAATATGGCTTTTAATGTAATGTGTTTCTTTTTGATACACAGGTTGCACAACTAACACGACCTTGGTCACTGTTGAATGTTTACAACAGTCAGGTATTCAGGATCAGCAGAGATCTAAAAATTGAGAGAATGAAGAAGGATTTTTCTATGTAGCTTTTTGGATATAGAGCTTTGAAGGCCACATTCAAACCCAATGTGAATCCAACCACAAAGATTAAAAAATACGTATCGAGAAAGAAGATAAGGCAAGCAGGAACACTTTAAGAGACTTGAACTTATAGGGAAAATAGCAATAAAGTGGCACATTCACAACATTATTCTGATAACACTGGGAGAATCATTAGGTTGTAATAGAGTTTATTTTAGCCTTATTTAAAAATATTCAACAACAGAACACCTATAGCTATGCATTTCTGAAAGATCTATAGGAGAAACTTATCTAAAGGGAAGTTACCCCCATATAGCTTTTAGCAGGCTAAATTAGTTTGGCTGATAAACCATGCATGGGACAGGCTGAGGTGAATCAGGTTATTAAAGCAGAAGGTTTCTGTGTGCTGATGCATCTCTCAGTTACAGACTCAGTGCACTGCAGTGCAGTACTTCTAGGCAATGGAAAGCCTGAGCAGAAGAATCACAGAATGGTTTGAGTTGGAAGGGACCTTAAAGATCATCTAGTTGCAACCCCTGCCATGGTCAGGGACACCTCCCATTAGCAAGAACCTGCTGTTTTGCTATATATGATGATAGAGTGAAAACACCACTAACATCTTAGAAGCAATATTAGAGTATTTGTTTCAAAGTTGGTGTTTATACCACTGCTAAGCCCGTTGGAGTACTGTATTTAGAGTAACTGGGATTCTGCCAGTGAAATATCTCCACTACACGATGTCAGCTCATCAAAAGACTTTGTGAGAATGTAACTGATGGTGATGAGACTTTCATCAGGAAGGGCTCTCAGTTTCTGGCCAGTATTCCTCAACAAAGGCCAAGAGGCACTCACTGCAAAATAAGAAATTGCCTACTCCTTGGGCAGCTTATCAGGAACGTGGGAGAACCAAATCCAAGAGCCAGCACCATGACTCAGAGCAAGCTGCACCTCCCAAAGCCCACACAACTGCCCTTTGCCCTCAGGCTCTCTATTATTCCTGAATAGGCCTCTTTGAGTCTCTTTTTTTTGCAGAACCTTTTGAGAGGCCTTGAGTTTATGCTGATGCAGAACAGAAAAATCTCTGAAATCTAGAAAATTTGCAGGCACAGGAAGCCAGTTTCTCACCAAGCTCTTCATACTGGCTTACTTTTCCCAAAGCTATTGGTTCAATGAGAATCAGAGATTTCAGAGGGAAATAATGCAAAGAACATCGTTGCTGAATCCTCCTCTTCAAAACTGACTTGAGAAATCTGATCAATCCTGGTATCCCAACTACATCAAAGCACCAGACCTACTGTTGTGTTCTCAATTCTATGGTTATCCACCATCAATATCAGATGACTTTTGTCTTCTAGTTCAGTCTGCCTAAAGGAAAAGCTTAGAATTGCTTAGAAAGTGTTGCTTGTTGCCTGTGGTCTTCTCATTAGCAGGCGACATGTCACTCTGCACATTCCCCACCCCTGACTTGGTTACACTTTCAGTAGCTTCTAGTTTGGTGCAGGAACCTGATGAGCCTCCTTCTGTATCTTGGCAACAACAACTACAAATACTTCTGACTTGCCTGGCTCCTTCTCTGTGGAACAGGGCATGACCAGACCTTGAAGCCATAGAAATAGAGACAGGCGTGGGGGGAGGCAAGAGAGGGCTTGTTGCACATCACTGATGAGAAAAAAAAAACAACAAAACCAACTTTGTAATTTACTAAAAATCTCTTTTGGAAGGCCATGTTCTGATTCAGATGATTTCTCTTGGCACAAGACCAGTATCAGACCCTGCTAAAGATATCATGGAAGGATGAAACATAACCAAGAAGTGGAATCAGATGCTAGCAGCATCTTTCACTTGATTTTCTATTTGAAATTGAACAATAAAAGTGCTCACAGGAAATATACCTTTCCATCTGCAGTGTCTGCAGGTATGTAACAACTTTTAAGGGCATCTCAGGCTTATGGATTTCAATTGGAGCTAAAGCAATACAGAGCCCCCGTAGCTTTGCCTTGGCTTTAAAAGGCTGTGGCTGTTTCAGAAAGCTCATCCCTAGGACAAAAAGTAGAGGCACTTGTTGATTCTCCCTCAGCAGGATGCTCTCAAGTGGATTCTGGGCTATAGAAGGGTTTATCCCTTTTCAGAGGAAAATTCAGCTCAAGTCTTCAACTACATTTATGCACTTACAGACATGATGAAACTTTCCACTCATTCCCACATGGAGAGCATAGACTCAGTTTCAGAGCAGGTATTAGCTCAAACAATCAAACCTTGTGGTTACCATCTAAATCTGGAGCTCTGTTGCCATTTAGGTCCTGTTTCAGGATGATGTTCTGGCTCTATAATACTGTACTTTCTCCAGTTCAACTCCTACCCACAACTCTTAGATCTACTGAGATTTACATCAGCATGACCCCCAGGCCAGAGAAACAGCAACATCAAGCTAACCCCAAAGGTACTGCTTCTCTCACTTCATGCCTGTTTCTGACTCACTATCTCAACATCTTCTCACACGATGGGGAAAGAATCACACACTTTGTGCCTTCTGCAAGGAATTATTTATGCAGATGTCTAAAACTCAGCCTTAGTTGAGACCAGAGCTGCCTGAATTTTAACCAAAGCATGAGCAGAGCACCCATGGCTACACCAATCCACAGAGCATTTCACAGCAAGGGCCAGCCCAAGCAGGTCGCGGTCTCTGTGATGATGGATGGGACCCTACTTTGAAAACCTCACCTTACACTCAGGCATGAAATCTCCCTTATTCTGCAATTTATTTCTGGAAATGACACAAAAGTGGTTTTCTTTCCATGATGTGAAGCCCAATGCGTCTCCTCTAGAAGCCACAAGAACTTCCTCAGTAACTCCCCGTGACCCTACATCAATTTTATTGCATTCCTCCTGGCATGGGGAAGGAATGATAATGGGTGATGGTGAGATAGCCACATGTTTTCTCCTCTCTGCTTTTGCTGATTCAGAAATTTGAGAAGAACAAGCAGCAGCAGACGGTACAACCCAACCTTATCACGCTGGAATCCAACTGTGCAGCTTGCACGGAGCATTTCCAAGGCAAGCTATCACTCTTACTGTTTATGTTGCATCACAGAAAACAGCTGGGAAAACTGTAAACTCCTTCATTTTACTAACTGTATAGAAAGTTATTTGTTCCACTCAAGAAGATTAAACAACAATGGCACAGACTTTCTTTTTGTAAGCTTCCAAAATAATGAGAGAGGAAAGAAACTACTTTTTTTTTTTTTTCATTGAGGCTGCTGCAAAGGTTCAGACTTGCTTTTTTTTAAGAAAAAAAAACCCAAAAAACCATGATGACTGCCAACTTTAATTGCCAGAAATGTGCTTTCGGTTATTAAAGTCCTAATGAGGTAAGTAGGGGAAAGGACAGTTTCTTATTTCATGCTCATGACAAAGGGAGAAAGAGAGAGAGAGAGGAAGAAAAGCATAAACAGAGTGTCTGGTGCTGTGGGGTAAAGATAGTATAATAACCCACTGGCTAAAGCTTTAAGCCCATCAGTTCTTTCAGTAAAAGCCTTGACATGTTTTGCTAAGGAAATATCTAGAATCATAGAATGGTTTGGGTTGGAAGGGACCCTCAAGATCATCCAGTTCCAACTCCCCTGCCATGGGCAGGGACACCTCCCAGTAGAATAGTAGTGAGGTATTACCCAGACACCAGAGCACAGACCATGCACAGATGCTTTCCTGTAGCCATTGAGTGCTTCCTGAGGTGTTAGGAGAGACCAGAGCACGGAGGGATAAAAATCAATGAAAATGCAAGTGAGGGCAGGAATATTTTCTATATTTCCTGGCCATGGGCTATTCCCAGCAGCTCTAATGAAATAAGTTACCTCCTCTCCTGTGTGACTACCGCAGCCACAACTCAAATCAAAAGGCACCTGGGCTACACAACTTATCTTAAATCTTCATACAGCCAAGTAATTCCCAGGATGGAGACCTTCCCTCAGCACTGACAGCACTCATGTAACATTTCAGGACCAGGGGAGGAACTCTACTGAAGTCTTGGGGAAAGGAATGGCACAGGTTTGGAGGAGAATGTGTTGATTTGTAAGACCCAATGAGGGCCAAAGGGTTTTTGAGAGGTGGCAGCTGAAATGGCTCTAGACGAGTGGAGATAAGAGGTCAGAAAGGAATTGGGCTACTTTAGCTTTTGCTGGAAGACACACGAGTTGGACAATACAGCTAGAAATATCACATTATACATTAACTCCGACAGCATGTAGACTGCTCTGGCCTCATTAGCCATTGCAGGCTTGACACTGCAAGTATGACGTTCTGCTTAAGAGCATTTTTGCCCCACTGAATGGTCCAACCAGTGGGCACCCATACCTGCTGAGCCAGGAGAGCCATCACTATAGACCCAGCCCTCTTTAACCAACTCTTCAAACAGCTTTTTAAGTGACACATTATTGCCTCCGCTTTTGCAAGGAGAAAGAAAGGCCAAAATGTAGTTCCCCCCACCTTATACTCTCTGTCTCACTATCTGCTCCTCTCCTTCATCAGGCTGCACTTACTTTTTCCACGTCCAGTAAGGAGCAGTTTAGTATTTTGTTTCAAGAGTTAGGAATCAAAACTGGCCCACCCTATTTAATCATCTTTTTACAATTAATCAAATAAATGCTTTTAAAAAACAGCTTTTCCTAGTCCAGCCTCAGACTTTGTTACTTATTCCTACCCTTTCTTTGGCATTCTCTAGTACTGGTGGGGCACTGAGCTCACAGGCTGATCTTTGCTTGGAGATCTGTCCCCCTAAAATAGGACAGTAGAATTTACCTTTTTTTTTTTAAAAAAAACAGGCAAGATGAAGAGATGCTAACAACCGAGTAGACAGTCTCCAGTATCAGGGTGTAAGCCCAGCATCCCTAGAGGCAGTCTTGTAATGTAAGAGAAAGGAGGAGATGGGCAACAGGTCCTTTACCCAGGGCAGTGGTTCAGCTTCTTACATTTCTGCCCATTTGGGCCACAGGGAAAAGCAGAGAGGAAATGCTGACAAGAGAATAAGCAGCTAGATACAGTCCTGGAACCATCTCAAGTCTCAGACTGTTCATAATTACCTGTCATTTGTCTGATCCAAACATTCACTCCTCTTAAAGGCCCTAATCCATTACCTGCCATGTACTGCCCCTTTATAATTTCCTCATCTGTGCTGCAATGTTCCACTGCGCTTTGATGTTCTGGCAAGACCAGGGAGGCTCTGAAATTTGGGATTAGCAAACATCCGCAGGCATGATGTAGGCTTTCCAACATCAGCACATGTTCCAGCATCTGAATCTAATAATGGCACGCCAAAAATCTTGCACAAGGCAGCAAGGTGATTTCTGGCTCTTTTTCGGCTGGCAAACCCTGGGCCAGGAGAGCTCTTTGCAGCCAGGGCAGGCTGGAAACACAGGTAGTGTCAGCTACAGCTGAACTGCTAAAGGAAGGTCACACACCCTGCTGTTCCTCTGTCCTAAGGACAGCCAGCTTGGCTAATACAGAAATTTATTCTGGGGAGAAAAGGATTAACCCTTGAGCAATGCTGCCCCAAAGAGGCATCATTGTAGGTGTGTGCCAATGAATATCTACTTAATTTTTTTTATAAAAAAAAAAATAAATTCCAAAAAACACTTATACTACTAATGGAAAAAAAATCCCTGTACATAAGTAACTTATCAGTACCTGAGGGGGTCCTACAGAAAGGCAGGGGAAGGAATTTTTAACATAATATCGGATGGGAGGACTAGAAACAATGGATATAAATTAGAGGGGGATAGATTTAGACTAGACATAAGGAAGAAATTCTTTACAGTGAGGGTGGTGAAACACTGGAACAGGTTGCTCAGGGAGGTTGTGGATGCCCCCTCTCTGGAGGTGTTCAAGACTAGGCTGGACAGGGCACTGGGCAGCCTGGTCTAGTGGGAGGTGTCCCTGCCTATGGCAGGGGGGTTGGAACTCAAAATCCAAAAAACACTTATACTATTAATGGAAAAAAAAAATCCCTGTACATAAGTTTTCCAAAACATGGTTTACACGCCCCAGCCAGGAGCTGAGCTGGAGTTCTTGCAGTGTGATGGCTTAAATGCTTTTAAATTCCTCTGCTCTCCCTGATGTGTCTGCAATCCTGTCTGATTCCTAGGTGTACATGCAGTAATTACAGCAGGAGCAGACTCCTGTTTGCATAAATCTGGTTTGAACAACAGTATCAAAGAACAGTATAGAAAAAAAACCCAAACCACCACAAATCACACAGATCCTTTAACAAAAGGGCTCAGCATCCCCAGCATTAAAACAAAATCCTTAAGATCCAGAGCAGTCATTATAAATGTGAATATTTCTGAGAGGAGAAGGTGCCTTTGCTGAGTTCTGGGATGACATTGAGTATGTGTTGTCTCAGACTAGGGTAATGTCTGTTTATAAGGTTCAGATGGAGGCAGCCTAAGTAGCTCTCCAATTTTGGGATAAACAGCTGCAAACAAAGCAGAAGAAAAACCATTTTTGTTTTGTTTCTGACTGATTTGTATTTGCTGAGAGCATGGGACTTGTTCCTGTTGTTGCAGCTGTAAATTTCAAGGCAGCTGCAAGGTAAAAACCAAAACTGTACAAGCAATTAACCCACAGTAATGTCTAATCATTGCTGGCATCTAAAAAAAAAAAAAAAGTGAAACAGCAGGGGTGTTTAACTTTGAAAACCAACTACTGCACAGATGCAGGAACTATGTCTGTTGAGGAAGTTTTCCTTGGCATATCCATGTGAATTGTAAGAATTGGCTCAATATATGGCGACATAAAGGCCAAGGAAATGCAGGCAGAAGTACAATGGTTCAGCACATCAGCATTTGAGTAGAATTCCTAGGAAACTTATTCACACAAATCAAGTGCTTTCCAAGGGCCAGTCTCCATCACATCAGTTAGAAAGTAATTATTTTCAGCTGTCCTTAGCGTGCCTCAAGATCATGCTCTTTATAGCCAAGAAGATTGCAGGTGTGATCCTGCATCCTCTGCAGAGGCTCTGTGTGTGAGCAGGGGCCACCCCAGCAAATAAAGGTCACAGCACAGCCCCATCCAACAATCTCTACTGACCCAGGCTGCCTGCAAGAACCCTGGGGGGGTGGGTGTGCCAAAAACCTACAATGAGGAACTGAAATGCATTAAAAATAATCCTGAAAGTTACATCTTCAGTCAGGGTTCAGGTTGCTGGGACCAGCCGCAGCAAGGAGATTGGAGCCTCTCCTGGCTGACCAGCTCTGACCATGGGAGGTGGGCAGGGAAAAACATGGATTTATTCTCATGTATTTGACACAGTGATGCAGAATCTCCTATGGAGGGGTGAGTTTGGTGCTGACCTCAACAAATGAAAGAGCTCTCCCTGATGCATGGGGATGCTGCTTTGTTTTTCCTTGCAAAATTGTGGCTGTGGTAAGTTGCTGTCTCCAGAAATCCAACTCTTGGAGAGATATACTCTGAGTCCCAGAGTTACAGCAGTTGGTTCCACATTTCTCAAAATTAGCTGTTAGCTCAATGACTGGAAAACAGTGGAAGAACTCTGAGTTTTTTAATTACAGGCCTAGAAAACCAAACAAAAGTATTCAGGGGGCACATAACAAGCAAATCATAAGAAACATCTGTGTCACCATGACGTAGTGGCACAAGAACCAGCTTTAAGAAGAACCTGTCAGTCCTTTCTGCTTCTAATGCAGCCCACTACCAATGTTGTCCCATGACAGATCACATAACCTTGTAAAGAATGTTAAATACACCCTTTCCAACCCCCTTCTCTTTAAAAAAGTAAGAAAAACCTGTAAGGACCAAATCAGTGTAGGCTGATCAAGTCACCAGTACAACAGATTCCACCAGCTGCTAGCCCTGTATTTTCAGGTGAAGAAAGAAAAGAATGGTACAGGAACAAGCAGCTAAAACTAGATTAGGAAAAAATACACTCTCCAAACCTCCTACCTGCTTATTATTTGCCCCTTGATGGTGTCAATAGAAAGGCACCACAAAACACATCCAGCAGTGACGGAAAACATCAGCAAGGGAGCCAGCACACGTCCCCACTGATGGCAGGGAAACAGCAAGTAAAACTAACTCAAAGTTTGCCTCTTTCCCCCTTGTGAGTGACCATACTAGTGTTCAGAGAGTCCCCATATACCTACTGGATTCTCTACAAAATGCCTAGAAGACAGGATCTCTGCAGCCTACACCACCTCCAAAGATCCTCCTCAGAGGGCAAACAGCAAAAGCTGCAGCATCAGTGCTTCTAAGGAGCTTCATGTGGCCAGCTCATCTTCCTAACTCTCCACCACAGGTGGGTAAGATGCAGGCTGCTTCTCTTCAGAAAAGTTCATTAAGCCCAGGAGCACATCATTTGGGCAGGTGAAACATCTCAGTAATGAGGTTCAGCTTAGATTGGTACCTGCAGGGAGTAATCTAGACACAGATGGTCTTTTCAGTGAATGAACAAGGTAACATCTCATTGCCACTCAGCTATCCCAAAGGAAAGTGTTTCCAAATGTGCCTTTGCAGCCCTTCCAGCTCCATCAGACACAAAAGGTACATGGGGCAAGGAGATGCCCTGTCCCTTCTGCACCTCAGATCAGTCATGCACCCTCTTCCCAGCCTCCACAGCAGATATGTGGTGATATTGGTTTGCAAATACACTCACAGATCAAATACTCATCCCAGTGAAAGAGCATGGGCATGTCTAAGATGTTCCCAGGTGGGAAGTGACCAGTGGCTGGGACATGAGTTACTCTCAGAGCAAACAAGCAGCCAAAGGAGAGGATGAGTGGCACCCATCCACAGCTATTATCAGTCTGGGGAACATAAGGAGTGTCTGGGTTGTCACAAATTCCTTCCTCATAATCAATATGGGTCACTTCTTGAGCTTATTACAGAATTTAATTAGAATAGTCTGAAACCCCTTTTGTCATTTTACAGCTTTCATTTCTGCCTTCTGGGATTTTCTTGGATCCGTGTTTTTATGTTTATTTCTTTTTTCTTTTTTTTTTCAATTACAGATTTCTGTCCTTCTCCATCAACTCTCATCATTTTTTATGACACAGTAAAGCTGAGAGCAGGCTTTGACCCATGTGTGCTCTGCCTTTGTTAGCAAAATAAAACTGGAAAAACATCTTGCAAAAAAAAAATTGGATAAAGGGCCACTGTGTATATAGTATTAACTTTCTTTAATCCATAGCTGGGCACTTTTTCAAGGTCAAGGAAGAGAGAGAGAGAGATGCAGACTTAAGTGCATTTAACATAATCCTCCAACATCATGTAAATCACAGAAGAAAAAGCCAGCTCCCAACCTGAAAATGTACATAGGTAAATCTGGTGGTTCTACAGATCTGATGGGTTTTTTGCTGAGCAAGTCAAACATGCAGGTTCAAGGTTGGCTGAGCATCAGTATTATGTTCCAGTCTACCTCTACTGTCATATATTTAATCTCCAGTAATTAAACTCCTAAATGACTCCATTTCACAAAAGCTACAGTGCATGGAGTGTTTCGGTGAGTAAATTTTCATAACCTCAGAAGCAACCCCAGATGGGGGTGTAGCTGCTCTTTGTGCAGCAGCCTATGGAGCAGAAAGAGATGTAACTGTCAAAATAGAGCCAAAACTAAAAGGAAAACATATACAAAGAACTCCCTTGGCCCAAGGTTTTCAAGCTCTTTTGTGTTACTAAAAAATACTTTCTAAAAACACACAGCACATGGTTTTGCTGCAGACCCTGATTACAAAACCAAAAGAAATCATGAAGCAGATGATTAGAAACTTCTGATTAGAGGAAAGAAATATCACTGGTAACATCTGGGTGCAAACCAATAATTCAGAATTCACGGCATAGTAGATGTGGAGAGAGCAGTCTGTCACTGAGATTGCTTCCTTTGATGAGATAGAATGAGTTTTACCATGGCCAAATCCATTGCAGGCAGCTGAGAGTAGAGATTGGATGTCCTTCATATCCAGAGGGATGATATATCAAAAGGAGTCTTGTGTGGT
The DNA here is from genome assembly GCA_013400935.1 of Turnix velox. Lineage (NCBI taxonomy): Eukaryota > Metazoa > Chordata > Aves > Charadriiformes > Turnicidae > Turnix > Turnix velox. The sequence goes on from VZTY01003294.1 coordinate 27,342, forward strand.
CCCAGGAGAGCCTGCCAGGATTCCAGAGCTTGGTACCGGTATGTGGGAACAGACACAACAGTGGGGCAGTGCCATGGACAACACTGGTGTTGACTTCTGAAGGATATAGAAAGGCAGAAGGTGTTTTACTGGAGAAGAGAGCACAGGGATGTGAATGTTAGGGAGATGCTTGCTCAGCATGCACTTACAGACCTTGTTCTTCTGAAACAGATTTAGAAATGCTTGAACTCCAGGGCAGAAGAAACTTTGGGAAGAAAATCCTGAGCACATAAAGGCTGCTTAATAATGAGAGAAGACAGCAAGAATGACTGGGTAGGGACTCAAGCCAGACACGTTCAGATGAGAAATAAGTCATTGCCTTTTCTTAGTGAGGAGGATTAACCTTTGAAATGAACTACCCAGTGAAGTGATGGATCATCTGTCTCCTGGTATCTTTAAATCCAGACTGGATGCCTTCCTGGAAGACATGTGCAAGCCAAACACAGGTTTCCTGCTTCACACAGGGGTGGATGGATGAGGTTAAACAGCCTGACGTACACAGGGGCTAGTGTGGATGGTCTAATTGTCCCCTCTAGACTTCCAGCTCTGAACATGGGGCTCAATGAAAGTCAGTGAAATGTAGGAAGATATCCAAGTCTCTGGATTACTGCTCATTGCAGGTCAGTTTGCATTGTCCCATGCCCAATAGGCAGTCCCACTAGCAAACACAACACTCCCTGCAGAAGAAACTGCCATACCATGTGGATCTCTAGGCTGTCTTGGTGGTCTCAGTGACCTCCAAAGATAGAACTTGAGGCAGAGGGTGCTAACTGAAACACAAGAGGTTCCACAGAAATATAAGAAAAAATTTTTCACAGTGAGGGTGACAGAACAGTGGCACAGGCTGCCCAGAGAGGTTGTGAAGTCTTCTTTGGAGACAATCAAAACCCTGGATACCTGGATACCTTCTTGTGTGACCTGCTGTAGGTGTTCCTGCTCCAGCAGGGTATTGGACTAGATGATCTCTTAAGGTCCATTCCAGTCCCTGATATTCTGTGAATAATTCCATCAGTGATGCTGAATGACAAACCTAAAAATTTGCCCTCAAATCCCCAGAAAATCAGCAACATGTGGCAAGCAAGGCCACGTGGTGCTACCTTCTGTGTTTCACTTCACTTTTTATCCGTACCATGTGTTGCTTGCTTGCCGTTCAGAAACTTAGTTCTCATTTATCAGTGTCTTCACTTTTCACTTCTGGCCACCACTATCCACGCATTATCCATCCTTTTTATCTCGCTGTTTGAACTGTGTTCTGCGGCTCTGGTTCAGTTTTACCATCCATTCATCAGCACGGAGTTAAAGAATTACTAAACAACTTCGGGTAGCTGGCAAGCAGCAAGGAAGCAAGATCCATTTCTGCCCAGAGGGAAGAAAGATTTTCTACAATAGCACGCCCTTTGTTTCGCATCTCATGGGTGATGCTATTGATGTGAAGGTTACAGCACATTATGTGCCAAACCACTGGAGCTAGTTTCAGATTGCAACTCCCCTCGGGGTGTTTCCACTCCGTACATAAGATAAAACCAGATCTGCTCTCTGTCCACTCCTAGCCCTGATGGTGCTTAGTCAGCTCCCCAAGTCTTGGCAAGCTGAAGTGAAAAAGCCAAGTTGCACTCTTCCCCAGTTATTACCATTTTTTATCAGCCATCACTTCTCTTGGTGCTAGGGAGCACATGGCTAAACAATGAGCAAATTGCATGTTTCCCTGCCGTGAGCAGAAAGCAGTGAAGTGACTGTAAAACACAGTGCCCTGGACGTGTCAGGGTGTTCTGCTCACATCCACCCAGTGGTTGGACTTTGTTTCAGCTTAATTCGTGATTCCCAAACTGCCGATTACCTTGCTGTAAAGAGATGAGGTTTGTGTGCACGAGAGAGATGCACTTTCTCTTCCCAGTCATGAGGAACATCAGGATTCAGGGATCTGAACCGGGTCACGTTCTGTTTTTTAGAATTATCTCAGCATTTCCTACTCCTGGGGAACACAATGCAATTACCAGCGATCTTAGCTTCGGTTTGTAGACCTTGTTCTTTCCCCTTCAAGCTTCCTTTTACATGGTAATTGTTATTTTACATTCCAATTGTTGCTTTGCATTCAAATGGTTGTTGTGCATTGTTACCTGCATTTCATTGTCTGTTTTACTGCATTGTGCTAACCTGAAATATCAAAGAGGCTTTTTTTTTTTTTCCAGAGCTTGGTACCCTGTGGATCGTCTGCTGCTGGACAACTTAGACCGAGCCATAACACCAGAAAACAGGTGAGAAAAGTTTCCAAGTCTGCTAGCAGCTGTTCCATGGGCATGCCCACCTCAGAAAGGAAAATGTCCCATCTGGTCTGGGGACACTGTCCAGACCCCCTGACCATAGAGATGGGAACTTCTCTGCAGGGAGGAGTTCAGGATTTTGTTGATTTAACCCTCTTAAGCTGTTTAAAAATAACATTCCCTCTGCTTAAAGCATCTCTCTGCAATTCCAGTGTCCCTCGGTTCTCTATCACATTTTTTCCTCCTCTTTTTCCTCCTCCTCTTCACTAGCATGAAGTTTTGATCTTAAACGGGACCTTGGGGCTCTTCTATCCAGAAAAAAATGAAAAAAATTGCCAGATAGTCAATTTTGCCTTGAAGTTTACCCAGGAGATCCAGAGATTTTTGAAAGAGCAATAATCAGACTGCATTTCTTCAGGACATGGGCTGAAGGTGCTGGAGAGGCTCAGCACTACTGGAAACAGACAGCTTTTCAGATGGGGATCTGGTTGCAGGGTATTAATGTCAAATAAATGTCATATGCACCTGGGCAATAGAGTCTGTAAAGATTTTATTCTAGTGCTCTGAATCTGGAAATGCAAGAGGTTGTAAGGAGAATATTAAAGATTTTGATGCCAATTACTAAAGGGCTGTATCAAAATTCCCCATAAAGGGCCTGAAACTACTGAGAAATCCATCATCTGAACTCTACAGGCTGGGCTTAAGTCATGGTCAAAACTGCCTAGATTCTCATTTTAAAACACACAAGCACTCATCTTGGTGCAAGAGGCTCAGGTTCAAGCCCTTATTCTGTTCACAAAGGCTTTTTATTTTGGCTCCCTTCAGCAGGAACCACTTATTTTGTATAAACAGTGAAGCATTCACCACATTAGAGCTCCTGCCAGTATGACCTGGTCATCAGGATGACAGCCAGGAGATGGAAACCTCCATGAAGATGTCTGATTCAGGTGTGTTTTGGGGAAGTGTCACAACTCTGGGCACCCATCTCCCAAATCATTCCCATGCCACTCACCTTATTGTTATGAGATGAAAGTTGATCACAAGGAATCTCTTCCCATCACATCATTCTTGAATCCAGTGTGTTTCTGTTGGTCAGTGTTGCACAATGAAGCACTGGTCCAGGAGGATGTTTCTCACCATCTCCAGTAAAAATCAGCAGGAAAGTGATGTGCAAGTTCAAAGGCATTATGGTCTCAGGGTATCTGCTGAAAGCAGACGTGTTCAACATTTATCAGCAGTTAGAATGTATTGCTTATCAGAAATTGCAACAAAACAGGCTTGTTTAGTTTTCTTGCTTCATCCAATACATTTCTATTGTTTATTTTGATTTTAGAAACGAAATAGAACAGGAAAATTGGCCAGCTGAAATGTTTGCCGGTGTTTTCACAGAAATATTTGCCACTGGAGGTCAGCTCCACGTTTCCAGCAGTAATTTAATAACCCAAATCTATCATATTGTAAATCCCTCTAGACTCCTAACAAACAAGAGAGATACTCATAGGTCATTTTCAAAACATCAGTGTACACTTCAAACATGACCGCAATCCTCTCTGTGCTGTAGATTCTTGTTGGACAAATTGTCCTCAAATCTAGTTATTTATTTCATGCATTATGAGAACAAACTGGTTTATCTCACTAAAGGTCCATCTGTAGCCACACAACTGCACTGATGTTTGGCAAAGCACAGCAATTCTGATTGAGAAAATGAAAGATTTCATTGGAAGCTACCTATGAAAGATTTCTTTACACAAAAACCTTTAATGCTACTACACAATTTCAAACTACCTGCTGCAGGCAGAGTGATTGATTTCACACTTAAGAGAGAAGTAAGGAAGCATTTATTATTTTAAGACAGTGATTTAACAAAGTTTGATAATAAATGCAACAGTGTTTTACAAAGCTTGGTGTCAAGGTGCACTCTATTATTTACTGCATTGAGAACAGGAAGACCCTTCTGTTGAGTCATGAGATTCAGAAAGGACTCCCTTACTCTCTGAACTTCTCAGGGAGGAATCTAGGTATGGCTGGTTCTAATCTTAGCCTCAGACTTAATCAATGGTTTATGTCTAAAGGATTTCACATATGCAATATCACATAGGTAAAATTTCAAAGTCTTTAGCATGCTATTACAGAATCACAGAATATCAGTGATTGGAAAGAATCTCAAAAGATCATCTTGTCCAATCCCCCTGACAGAGCAGGAACACCCAGACCAGGTCACACAGGAACACATCCAAATGGGTTTTGAACGTCTCCAGAGAAGAAGACTCCAGGACCTCTCTGGGCAGCCTGTTCCTGTGTTCTGTCACCCTCACTGTGAAAAAGTTTTTTCTTATATTTCTGTGGAACCTCTTGTGTTCCAGCTTACACCCATTGCTGAGTCCTATCACTGGAGATAACTGAGAAGAGCCTGGCTCCNCCCTTCATCATCTTTGTGACTCTGTGCTAGGCTCCCTCAAGCAGTTCCCTGTCCTTCTTGAAATGAGGGCCCCAGAAGTGGACACAATACTCCAGATGTGGTCTCACCAGGGCAGAGTAGAGGGGGAGGAGAACCTTATTCACTTACCCAAAGGAATCTCTCAACCTCGCGGAGTAGAGGTGTAGAACCTTACACAAGTGTCCCTGCTCAGGAGTAGATCCTGGTGTGCAGCCCATGGCCATAAAGGAGAGCCCAAAGGGCTCATAGGCTGTCCACTATTTATGGAGTAAGATAATTGATCTGTAAGGTTCACCTCATAGGAAAAAAAGTATCTAGGTGTCTCCCTCTGACTGTAGTCAGCTGTCCTCCAAGGTTCAGGAGCAGCTCATCACACCTGCCACTGATGGCTATGGCTAAAGCAGGAGCCTGGGGACACCACCACACCACCCAAAAATCAAAACAGATGCTATTGACAATTTTGCTCAACCTAACTGAAACAATGATCTGTGCATATCTTGGACACCTTTTACATCTTTCAACACAAACATTTCTCTTCCAAATGCAAAAAGAGGACTCTGCCCAGGTATTGTTAGAATATTGACATAAACTTCAAACAAAACCCTCATCAAGTAGAAATGGTTGGAACCATCAACCTGCAGATTGCATTGCCAGGCAGAAAATGTGTGGCTACACATAATCCTTCCTGAAAATGCTTTAGGCCAAGTGTTTCTGTGGTCAGTCCAGGCTGAGGCTGGGCACAGTGCAATGCCTGCCAGTGCCACCACTGGCACTGCCATCACAGAGCAACACAGCACACAGGGTGGCTTCATCCCACAATCTGCTTCAGCAAAACCATCCTGCAATGGAGATTGGGGGTTTGGGCCAGGCTGGAAGTGCTGCATCTATTAAATGCCCTGGAGAAGTGAGCATGCTGCTCTTGGAGCAAGCCAGGGCTTTGGGCAATCCAGGAGCATCCTTCCTTCCAGGCATCATCTGCTTGCCTGAAGGCACAGGCAGTCTGTCTGAGGCAACTGAAGGAAAAAATTGAAGCATGCAGACAATCATATCTTTTTGAGCAGGATACAGGGTTTGCTCTGTGATGAGGTTTTCAGCAAACATCATGGGACTTTTCCTGCTGGCCAGGCAGATCATCCCCAGCTTGTTGAGCTGCACAGGGAGGCAAAACATCCACCTTTATCCTCAATGCTGCAGTGGAGAGAGCAGGGCTGAAGCCCAGCACTCTTACCAATTGTCCTGGAAAGAGCTCGAGTGTGGAGAACTCTGATCTAACCCATTTTGTTGTTTAATCAGAGTATCCAGGCAAGAATCAACTGCTGTCCATCCTCCCTCATACCTGCAGCATGACTAAGATTCAGTTAATTTTCTTAGAGCTACACATGCTCAAGCACATCTAATCTGTTATTCTGCTGGATCAGAGTAAGTTAATATTTTATTCTTCCTTCGAGAAATGAGTACAGCCTCTAAAAAAGCTCCTTGTGTTGCACAGGCTCAACACAGACAATTTGGGATGAGAAGCCTACAGACATTGGCTGAAATAACACTAATAAAAACAAGAGGTCACGAATCCTTCAGCTGCCCTGCAGCCAGAAGAAAACCCACCATCTTCAAACACTCCCTGATGGGCACATGATTCCTCCCACACCAGGAGCTCTGAGCCAGTTCTACCACATCTACCCTGTCCACCCAGCAAAGTTGTCTTTGCTGCTGAGATTTCTCTGGGGGAAGAATGGAAAGTGTTCATGTCCCTGGATAGTCTCTGGAAGTGTGTGGGTGTTTCTGCATGCTTTGAGGGCCAGGCTCCACAAAATACTTCGGCACATGTGTAACCAGAAGTGACATCCAACAGCGTCCTGCAGAGACAGACACTTTCAGCTCCAGCAGGATCCAAACTGCTTTCCATGAAGTTTCAATTACTTTTTTTCCTTCTTCTTCTTCAAAACCACTAAAATACCCTTCATTCTGACAAGTGCCTGCCTGGGGAAGAGCTGAATGAAACTCATTTTGAAGTGCAGCATGTCCTGCCCCTCACAAGGAGCAATATCCATAACACAAGGTGAGAGCGCTCACGCTGCTGAATACATCCTGGTTATTAATGTGAAAAGCAGGTTTAATTCAATGCCAAAAAGCCGTGAGAAAGTTTGAGAAGAAGCATCATCAATTATAGGGACCATCTCATAACACAGCTATCTTACAGCAGCTCCCCTTTACATTCCTCAGCTGGCACAGCGTATTGAATAATTAAATAGCTGGATGACACAAAATCAGATTAAAAAGCCTTGAATGTGAATGAATATCAGTTTCCCAATTCTGAAAGGAATTTAATCATGGAGACTTCCACCTACTGTCCAGTTTACCATACTCCAGAGAAAGCTGAAAAGCAGTGATATCCATGAAATCATCTTCACGGTTCTTTTTCCAGTGCAGAAGGAAACCTGAGCCATTGTCTCACAGGGAGATGTAGTCACAGGTTACAGCTCCTGAAGATCTGGGAGAAATAAAACACATTCTTTTCATCATCTCTGTATAAAGTAGCTTTTTTTGACTGCAATTCACACATCCTTAAACTAGACACTGTTAAAAAGAAAACACATTTAAAACAGAGCATGGGGTAACTTAGTAGAACTTTGCAGAGAAGAAATAGGGAAAAGAGAAAGATTTTTTTCACATTGCAGTATCCAATATACTAGAAGCATTCTAGAAGGAGCTCTGTGTTATAGAAAGACACTGTTCCTCCACATATAAACCATTTAATTGCCATAATGACTCATATTTCAGCTGCAAAGCCAGACATGTATATTTTCTGAATGTGCCAAATAGGCAAGGCCTTGGTGTGTTTAGAAGAACTTGCTCAAACCACAAGTCAAAGTAAACAGGAAAGTTAAACTATTGGTTGGGTGATTTTTGTTTGTTTGGGTTTCCTTTTTTAATTTATTTTTAATGCATCCCAATGTCTGCTTTGAGCCCTAATATATATTAAAATGAAAGATTATGAAAAAGTGTTAATGATTCATCTGCAGAATGAACTCACCCACTATCTGAAAAGATGGAAATTTTGAAGACTGTCAAAGTGATACTTTGCTTGCATGTATTTTGTTTTCCTTCTCCTGCTTTTAAATCCATAATGTGTTTCAATGAATGACAACTTCATTAGACAAGTTTTAAAGTGAAACCACAAGAGATCCTGCATTTTGTACCAATAGCCATGGTTCAGAGGAGCAACTTGTGATCTGCAGGACCTTCAGCTTGGTGTCAAGTGGCTTCTTGCTGAGGATCAGTAGGTATAAAAACACAGAGGAGCCCTACTTCTCAACCAAGACAATTATCATCATCTACAAAACTATTGAGCCAGGTGAACTGAAACTTCTGTTGTCAAATTTGCACTTCCAACATGGAGGATCATTTGCTTTATTCACTCAGCTTTATCCCAGCTGATAAACACGCTTTTCCACCATAAATTCTGTGATTTCTTTAAAGTTCCTAGAGAATTAAAGCCCAGATCCATGAAGCTGGGTGGGAAAGAGGTGGTGGGAAGATCACCTCCTCACAGCAGCCCAGACTTGTGCCAGATTAGTGGCTGCATTACCATGGCCTGGTGTAAACAGAAGAGATATTTCCTGTCTTGGATTACTTGGATGGGGGATTTGAACTGTAAATGAAGGAAGTATGAAAGGGTAAAGCCCCCAAGTGCACACACCAGCAAGCCTGTGAGTAACAAGCCCAAGTTAGAAATGCTCCTGCAGACCTACATTTTCAATTAATTCCTTTAGAAAGGCTGATTCTTGGGACTGCCAGGGATTGAACCCCATGAGAGAGAAATACCTTGCTTTCAATCCATTCCAGGGAATAAACACAATGGGATCCAGGCAGGTGTTAGCTAGTGGTGGATCTGTCTCTGTTTACAGGGGATCCTTTCCTCTTAAACACAACATGGTGTTGCTCCTGTCCCATATCATGAGCCAGCAAAGCCTGTGCAAAGTTTTCCTGCCTCCCCATCACCTGGAAGAGCAATTTCCCTTCAGAGATCTGTCAGCCCACTTGATGCCTACTAAACCACTGACTCAAATCCAGAGGGAGAGTAACCCTTGCAAGGTATCTTAGTATGGTTTGGATAAGGCTGTTCCAGTCATACAAAGCACCTGGCAAAAGGTCTGTGAAGGTAACAACCAAAAGCCTGGTTGAGATAGGCTCACAAAGAGAGACCAAAAGGAGAGAAGGGAGGTCTAGAGCTCTATAACATTTCAACACAAGGAAGGAGGAATGTGAGTCAAGCCTGAAGCTGCATTGGGGTGCATGAAGGCACAGCTACAGACAGCATCAAAATTCACAGGTCTAAACTGCTTACTATTTTCAGGATCTGCATTGCTGGGATCTTGTCTGAGGCCTGTTCTATAACTTTCTAGTTGTCAGATTCTACTTAAAAACCCCATTTCTCCCTCACTTTGGAGATGCAGCATCTGTCTTGTTCGTTCTATGGGGGAGGAGGGAGGGAGATGTATAATTAAGTGCAAATAGGGTTCTCATGATGCAATGCAGATTCATATAATACTTCCCAGGTGCCACTGTCTCCAGCAACTTGGCTAGGATTAAGAAGAGCAGCATAAACTTGTGTGGTCCTGCAGAAGCAGCTCCTTACGTGCAGGGCTCCCATCCTGCCTTTGGGAACAGCTGTGCAAGTCCACACTCACGCCTGGGCTGGTATTTTGAAGGGAAGCTTGGGTTCTCTGCTGTATTTTCCCCTCCTCCTTCTTCCTTTAAGGCATCCTTCACTTAAAAACCAAAGTTTTCTAAGTTTGTCACAGGGTGATAGCACTGTCAAACCACTGCTGGTTTGTGTTGCGTTGGAGAGACACAGCATAGGACTTAAAAAAAAAATCCCCAACCTCTTAGTAATCCCTAAAGAAAGCAAAGTGTGGAGGAATACAGTAAGTTCCATCCAAACACAGGATGGCTGTTTAGGAGCAGCTGACTGGTTTGCCAGTTGCAGATGTACTGGAAGATGGAGAATGAATGATCAGCAGAGCTGCAGGATGAGGGATGCAGCTCCTGAGTATGCAAAGAGCCTGAGAATGGGCAACACCACAATTTCTGTCTCCCACCCCTGACCATTTCCCCTCTGCCATGACCATGCAGGGGAGGACAGGCTTATTTTTCCAGCAAACACTCAGCTGATGGATTTCAGCTGCTTATCACAATTTTTTGCCTGTTGGCTGAACCCCAAAAGCATTTTAGCTTTTGGCAAAGGAAACAGGGATAGGTGCTTTTTTATTTATTTGTGTCAATAATTAAAATTGCAGTAATTTCCCTCCATAATGATTGCTCATCCCCAGACTAAAGCTCTTGCTCTGGCTGCTCCTGGCTCAGCCTTGGCAGGTGGCTTGATAAATTGATAATAACAATGCACAATCTGACAAGGAGCTTTATCAATCAAAACAAGCCCTGCTGTTCAGCTCAACAGGAAAGTTCAATCACTCCTCTCTAAGTAGAATCAGTCACCAGGTAATGCTTTCAAACCAAGGAGATGTTAGACTGCAGATTTGGATCTGCTCTTACTGCTCTGGGGCTATTTATACACTTGTACCTTGAGGGCTTGCTAATTAGCAGCCTTCTTCCACAGCCTTTGATATCAATGAAGTAATCTCAGTGTAAGCGACTGCTTTCTGATGATATCTCAGAGGGAGTGGAGAACAGCTGGAATCATTCAAAATATGAAGCTGTTCTCCAAGAGCAATGATTGAAAGATGGCCATAGTTTTGCCTACGCAAGCAAAACCAGCAGATCACCCTTCAGGATGAAGTTCTTCAGGATGGCTGTGACAAGTGAGGTATGAAAGGTATTTACACCCAGATGAGTCTACAATCAGTAGACAACATGAGGTTAGTGTGGGCTTTTTCTAGTCATCACAAAGTTTACAGCATGAGGTAAGCACCCTCCATAGAATCATAGAATGGTTTGGGTTGGGAGGGACCTTAAAGATCATCTAGTTCCAACCCCACATCCATGGGCAGGGACATCTTCCACTAGGCCAGGTTGCTCAATGCCTCATCCAGCCTGGCCTTAAACACTTCCAGGGAGGGAGCATCCACAACCTCTCTGGGCAACGCATTACAAGGTCTCACCACCCTCATGTCTTGTTCATCCTCTTGCCCACCCTACCACCTTACCTCTTGCCTTATCTATTTGGGCAAGTGGAGTCTTGCAGAGTCAAAAGACCCTCATGAGGACTTTGTGAGGGCAGAGGAAGCAGCTGAGAGCTCCATACTGCCTTCCTGGAATTACTCAGTATTCCCCACACTGCAACCCTCCTGTTCTCACAGACAGGAGAGCTGTGATAACTTGTTTGGAGGACAAATTTAACACTGCTGAAATTTCATCTCTGGTAGTTTCTAATAGCATGGTGGGTGAGGTTTATTTAAGCTGTAATTGCTTGCATTTTGTTTTCCACATTACTCGCTTCACTGCTTCCCAACACGGGGCATTTCAAAGGCCTGACATTAACTCAGAGACTCATTCTGCAAAGTTCAAAACTAGAGATGGGGGAAAAAAGTTTTCTCCCTATTAAAAACCACACATCAGAGCAGAGTGACTCTGACACGATCTGATGGCAGCTCCTGCTCAGAAGATGAGCCCCTGTAGGAAAACATGCAGCTTCCAACAGCTGTTTTGATACCTGCTATTAATTGTAATTGCCTGCTCTTGCTTGCATGGTCTCATTGCAGCCTCCTGCTCTTTGCTCCTTTCTGTTATCGTTCCTCTTTGAGCACTTCCTTTTGTTGCCAGTCTCTTGCTCCCCTTCAGGACCATTTTAGAGAGATAATAAAATCCTTGTGCAGATAGAAAGAACCAGATACAAACAACACTCTGTGAGTGTATTTATGTTGATAGCACAAAGCCAGAGAACAGGCCGTCCTGGGTTCTGGTTTCCAACTGCAGTATAAATCCATCAGCAAATGTGTTACAGCCCCAGAGAAGAAAGCAGAAATGTACCAGCAGAGACTGCAGGACACCTACCAGAGCTCCACCTCAGAGGGATCCCCATCTCTTATTTCTCCAGAGGTGTGTAATATGGAGGCTTTCACCTCGAATTAAATGAGCTCCCATTTTGTTTCATTGGTAGGGACTGCAGAAAGGAACCAGGAAGCCAATATCAGATGAAGAGTACTGAGACCTCACAGGCCTGAGGTCTTTCTCATCTAAGGAGGCACTGGAGCACCTCAGAGCAGTGTCCACATGCTGTGCTTATTGCCACTCAACTGGCATTAGTGGGGCTAAATCCTCTGGTCCCCCATCCGTTATTAATTCCTATCATTATTAACTCAGTAGTATCATCCCCTCCCTGCCACTGAGGGAGAAGCATCTAATTAGTAGATGTAAAACCAACTTCACTTTGCCAGGCTTCATGCACATTGTGTTTGCTGAACTACAACCCTGTCTTGGGATGATAACCACTTCCTTCAACAGCTAAGTCCCAAGGGGAAAGCTGGCACAGGTGGCTTCTCTTAACAAAGAAAAAGCCATATCATTATTTTTCTCTGCTTTCCTTTGAAAGCTTTCTAGGGAGAGGCACACTCAGAACAGACTAGACGACAAGCTGAAAGGTTCCTTTTGGCTGATGCAGGAGTCCATCCCTGTTCTGGCGTAAAGAGATGACAGCAACACATGCAAGAAAGCCTGGCTGAACCAAAGATGTTCACATCATCATAAACTATGAGATAAATGGCCTTTTCTTGTCTTCCATATGGTTTTGCTTTCCCTATAGAGAGTGAATCACAACCCTGGCTGCAAAGAGGAGCTGTCTGATGGTGCTGAGCTGGAACAGGAGAGGAAAATCTGCAGGGCAGAGAACCCATCGACACAATGACTTCTCCAGAGATGGTCAATAACACAACTAAAGAAATGCAAAAAGTAATGAGCATCACAGGAGTCTGAAGAGAGCCTGCCAAGCAGTTAGCTTAAAAGACAGACAATCTGGCTGAGAAGTGACCATCTCTTAGGGCTCCACTCTCTCAAATGGGCCACCAACTTCAGTGAGAGTTTTCCTAAGAATGTGACAGGGACTGGTCTCAGTGATGCTCTTAAGAGGTAGAAGCAAAGCATGACTCTGACATTGCACCTACACTACTAAGGGTGCATGGACAGGGTAATTTTGGAGCTGCAAACACTATACTTCACCCTAGCAATATTTTATACCATAACATGTAGATTGTTGGGTTAAAAAGGTATGAAATATGCATTAAAAACCAAAGCAAATGCACTCAAAGAGGGCAGAGTCACACTTCAAGAAGTCTTTGGTTTTATAAACCAATTTAACCCAGGTCTGCCAAGAGCTTTTCCTGGTGAAAGAGTGAGAGTATTTTCTCTGCTATAATCGTATCAGCCTGCATTCTGGGTTAATGGAGATGAATATTACTGCCAGATTTTGTTCTTTCCCTGCATGTAATCTAATGCCAGATGGCTCTGAATGGGTATTAAATCCCCCATGTGCATGACCTCCCCGAGGTTTTTATCATTAGAACCTTAAAATAATTCAAGGAAAGCTTTCCCAAAGCCTGATCCATAAACCGCCTAATGAGGTACCGAAGTCACAAAGAAAATCCTCTTGTTAATTCCTGTTTGGTGTTTTTTTCTGCCTTTATGACGAGTAAGCAAGAATTCTCAGCAACAGAGAAGCTTTTAAACTGTTTCAGTGGAAAACACAAGAAAAATGAACATTCGGGTTAACAGTTCAGGTTCCCAGCAGGGTCTGGAGATGCAGCAACTGATCAGCTATCTTCAGCCTCTAATACAGGGCCCACTAATGTCACCATCCCTCAAGGCAAGTAGAAGTTGCTCTGGCAGTTAGTGGCTGTTTTATTCAGTGTAACATAACACCCAGTGTCAGAATAAATATGATCCAGTGTCAGTGGAGCAGCTGAAATGGGATCTCTATGCGAAAGTACCAGGACTTACACAAACACCATCTTCATAAGAACAAGAGTTCAGCAGCAGCAGCAGCTAAATTCCCCATGATTTTCCTTAGAATTTTCTGCCCCTCATTGGCACAGAGAGGGAGGTATGTAACAATAATTTTAGGTTTGGTTTTCTGCTTGCCATTTAGTGCATTGCAGTGTGCCTTACTGGCTGCCTGTTACTTGAGATGGGTTGACAAGATTGCTCATCTCCTCATGAGATTACATGCAGGGAAAGAACAAAAAGAGCTTTCTGCACTTATAATCATAGAATAGTTTGGGTTGGAAGGGACCTTAAAGATCATCAAGTTCCAACCCCCCTGCCATAGGGGTTATTGAAAAGTGAAATACACAATCCTGCAGCTAAGTTACATGTTGTGAGAATAGGGGAGGGGGTGACAAATAAACAGAACAAAGGAACAAATCTTCACTAACTTTAGGGTATCCAAATTGACCATAAAACTTGGTTCTCAGAGGCCTCGATACTTTACATGCAAAACTCAACTCTATTAATACCTGTTGCAACTGGGAACATCCAACATCTACAAGAATCATCTCTTGCCCAAAATTACTGAAGTGCCATCTTCAAAGAGACTATTTTGGATAACTGAGAAAACAGAATCCAGTTCATCAGGACAGCATTCAAATAAATGGGACCATACTGCCCTTCCCTGAAGTGTCCCACATCATCTAGGAAGAAGGACCTGACAGAAAAATGCTTTCCTGTAAAAAGACAGGTACCCTTTGCCAGAGCTCAGAGCTAGACTAGGAGCATAGGGGTCCCATCAGGCACAACACTCCAATAAACAATAAATTCATTCATTAAACTTGAAATNCAGGAACATAGAGCTAGACCATGCCATCAGGCACAAGACAAAATCAACACTCCAATAGACAACAAATTCATTCATTAAACTTGAAATTAAAATCTGCCCCTTCTTACCTGCTACCTCACAACATCCTTCTCTTATCCATCCTTGCCTTCTTCACACTAATTCTATCACCTGCCTTATATTAACTCTACTTTAGGAACCACTTATCTTGTCTCCAATCACTGCTCTCTTCATTCATCTTCACACCTGCCTTATCAGCCTGATTCGTTCCCAGGATCTCCTTGACCCCTGTACTGCTCCTCATTGTCCCTCTGCCCACTGCCTTACTTGTCCATCTCCACTGACACTGACC
>VZTY01003294.1:43390-62931 GCA_013400935.1 Turnix velox
GGCAAATAAACAGAACAAAGTAACAAATCTTCACTAACTTTAGGGTATCCAAATTGACCATAAAACTTGGTTCTCAGAGGCCTCGATACTTTACATGCAAAACTCAACTCTATTAATACCTGTTGCAACTGGGAACATCCAACATCTACAAGAATCATCTCTTGCCCAAAATTACTGAAGGGCCATCTTCAAAGAGACTATTTTGGATAACTGAGAAAACAGAATCCAGTTCATCAGGACAGCATTCAAATAAATGGGACCATACTGCCCTTCCCTGAAGTGTCCCACATCATCTAGGAAGAAGGACCTGACAGATAAATGCTTTCCTCTAAAACGATTTGTGAGAGACAGGTACCCTTTGCCAGAGCTCAGAGCTAGACTAGGAGCATAGGGGTCCCATCAGGCACAACACTCCAATAAACAATAAATTCATTCATTAAACTTGAAATTAAAATCTGCCCCTTCTTACCTGCTACCTCACAACATCCTTCTCTTATCCATCCTTACCTTCTTCACACTAATTCCATCACCTGCCTTATATTAACTCTACTTTAGGAACCACTTATCTTGTCTCCAATCACTGCTCTCTTCATTCATCTTCACACCTGCCTTATCAGCCTGATTCGTTCCCAGGATCTCCTTGACCCCTGTACTGCTCCTCATTGTCCCTCTGCCCACTGCCTTACTTGTCCATCTCCACTGACACTGACCTGATGCCAGTCACCCCCACTTCAGGCTGTCACTTGTCCTGGTGGGCCCACCTTACACTCACTGTTCCATATCATCCATTCACCTTGCCTTCAGCCATCTTTCCTGCTTACTGCTCTCTTCATTCATCTCCACACCTCATCAGCCTCATTAGCATCTCATTGGCTCCCAGACCTGTACTGCTCCTGCCCATCCTCATTCTCCCTCTGCCTACTACCTTGTTTTTCCATAATGTCAGTCACCCCCACCTCAAGTTGTCATGTGTCATGGAGGAGGTAACAGAGCCATTAATTTGTTTGTCTGTGTGATGGAATATTGGCAAAGACTTAGGACCAGAGCCTGTCTGGAAATTGGAAATGGTCAGAACTTGGAATTTTGTCCAACCAAGCTCAGCTGCAAACAGTGGTACTTGCCCCCATCACCACTTGAGCACATTTAACATCCTTCCTACCCCCTGGCCATGCCTCAGCAGCAGCAGCCTGAGCTGCACTGGACCAGCATAGAAAAGGCAAAACTGAGCATGGAAGGAACTACAGACACTGTGCAGATTTTTTTTTTCATCCTGCAGCCAGTGAAATCCTGCTCTGAGCAGAGTGTTTTACAGCTGCATCCAAGTTATTTGCTATCCCAGGCCAAGAAAGAGAAAGGAAAAAAAAAAAAGAGTCTATGGTTTTTGTCCATTCCTTAAATGCCACATTTAAAACGAACAAAGGAGCAATGCTGCCACCAGCCCTCATCAGGAAGAGATCTGGTGGGTCAGGGTATTGACTGTGGGGTCCTGGGATGCTCCATCTCTGGGGATAAGGAATATTTCTGGCATGTCAGCCTGGCATCTCCACCACGCCGAGCGCAGGGAGGGGGCCAGCAGGGGTGAGCAGGCATTGGAGACAAAGCAATTTTTACCAAAATAGGAACTTGGGAGAGCTTCAGTCCGTGGCGGGCTGCAGAGGCTGGGCCAGATCTGTCTGCATCCCTGCTGCAGTCAGGGAGGAAGCAGAAAATGGCAGCAGGGACCCTGCTCTTCAACAGCAGCCTGTGCACAAGACACCCTGGGGGTCTTGGGCAGCCCACAGTAGGGTCAGGAGAAGAAATCTTGAAGCTTAACCCAGGGATTGGTGACTGGTCTCACCAAGAAATTTCCTCCTCTGTTTTGATCCCTTTCCTCTTCCTGCTGCCATTGAAAGTTCTCTGGGGGATGAACCATCCCTCACGCTGTGTCCACCATCCACCCACAAGCCAGGACTTCCCACCATTCAGGTCCTGCCCTGGCTGGTAGCACTCTTAAAAATAAACTTCTGGTGGCATAGAAGCAAGAAATCTTGAACTTTCACCCAGGGCTTGGTGACTGGTCTCACCAAGGAGCAGGGGGAAATTTCTTCCTCTGCTTTGCTCCCTTTCCTCTTCCTACTGCCTTATTAACACTGCAAGTTCTCTGGGGGATGAACCATCCCTCACATTGTGACCAACACCCACCCACACCCCAGACCCCCCCACCACCCAGGTACTGACCTGGCTGACAGCATTCTTAAACAAACTTCTGGTGGCACAGAAAAGATTAGAAAACTACATTTGCCTTTATAGCTGCATTGCAGACGGTGTTTCCAGCTCTCCCTAAAGCCCTCTCTCTTTTTCTTTCTCTCCCTCGGTGCAACTTGACAAGTGTTGTGGGGTTTTTTGTCATAAGACAAGGGTTTATTTTATGTCACTGAGCCCTGGCAAGAGCAGAGAGGCTTTTAAATCCCAGCAATCTGAATTCTAGAAATAACAAGCTACAAAGGTCCGTGATTAAATGCGGAGCGCGACGATATCTGCTAAAACAAGGACTCTGTGTTCTTTAAAAGATCGTTTGGATAATAGTGACATAACCTGAGTACCAGGTCATGTCCAATTTAATCAGCAAATATGCCTCTGGAGCAGAACCACCTAACTTAGGAAAAGAAACAGGAGTACAGACACCATCAGTAGGAGAAATTAATGCATTCCACTCAGACAAAGATTAATTATTATGAATCGCTCCAAAAATACACTTGCCCCAAGTGGGAGTACACACTCTTCTATTCATCAAGTTGCTTTCAAATAATCATGAAACATCTTAAGGCAGAAGAAAGTTTTGGTCACCCAAAATAAACACTGCTCACAGTTACAAAATCATGACCACCTTTTCTTACTGTAAGGAGCATTTTGACCGAGATTAGTTGCCCAAAAGTGGAACAGGCAAAAATCTGCTAAAAGAAATAAGTAAAGAGACAGAAGAACCTACTAATTCCTCTATATTTTTTCACATTAGACTTTTCCTTTCAATGTTTATTTTTCCCTATGATTTTTATCTTGAGTTCATCAAATAAAATTTCTATTTGCTACTAATTTTGTCCTGTTGAGGGCCTCAAGCTGTAGTCTTTACGGCCTCTCAAATGGTCATAAAGCCAGATCTAAAGTCCCCTTTTAGAGGGAAAAATGAATATGGTTGTTTCAGGAAGGGCATGAGCAGCTGACTTAATAAGGTCACCATTTGCACAAGGGTCCTCCTCTTAAAAATGCTTCATAAGGACGATGACTTCTGTGTTTTAGTTGAGAAGTATGTGCTGATGCATGCTTTGTTAAGAACAGATTTGGCTCCCCTGCATCACCACTCACTTGCATTTGATTCTCTGTTTGTCTCTGGGTAGCCCCTGGCAGATGCACAGAATCATAGAATGGTTTGGGTTGGAAGGGACCTTCAAGATCATCTAGTTCCAACCCCTCTGCCATGGGCAGGGACATCTTCCACTAGACCAGGTTGCTCAGTGCCTCATCCTTAAACACCTCCAGTGAGGAGGCATCCACAGCCTCTCTGGGCAATTTGTTCCAGTGTCTCACCACCCTCACGGTAAGGAATTTCTTTCTTATATTCAGCCTGAATCTCCCCTATTCCAATTTGCATCCATTATTCCTAGTCCTGCCATCCTGGGCTCTATTAAAAAGTCCTACCCTGCCTTTCTGTAGCCCCCTTCAGGTATTGAGAAGTGACTATGAGGTCTCCCCTGAGCCTTCTCTTCTCTAGGCTGAACAACTCCAACTCCTTCAGCCTGTCCTCATAAGGGAAGTGCTCCAGCCCTCTCATCATCTTTGTGGCTTTCCCCTGGACCTGCTCCAAAAGCTCAATGTCCTTCTTACGTTGGGGGCTCCAGAACTGGACACAGTACTCCAGGTGAGTCCTCACTAGAGCAGAAGGGAAAAACCTGGGTGGCAATGCTCTGTTAGAGCACTGGTTTGGGTAAGACAACATGCAAGAATAAGAAATGAGTCAAAATAAAATTGTCATTTACCCAGACAAAAGAAAAAAGTACAAAATTAAAGGACAGCAGGAAGCAACTGTTACCAGCAGGAGAATGTTATTGTTTTATTAATTCCATGTATACAAAAAGTTTCTTCTCTGAAGCATTCCCCTAAATCATCCTTCTATATTCATGGCTCAGCATTCCTGGTGGGATAGGAATGAGAAGCTCCTTTCCATTTGCTTTACAGTGCCATGGTGAGGTGCAAAGCAGGCAAATGTCATCTGCTATTTAACTAACAGAACCCCAAATGCTTTTAAGGTTGACTTCATGTCTACCTTTATCTGGGAGACTAAGTGATGGCCTTCTTAGCTACAACAATTTTAGCAGCTTTCCTTTTCTTTAGGATTAAAGATTTGTATAATTTAAGGCCCAGTCCTTATCCAGCCCAAGCAGAGCTTCCACTAACACTTTTTCCATTAGAAAATAATGTTCTCCCCAAACATACTTTGTTTGACACAAACAAAATCAGGGCAGCTCTTTTAATCATAGCTGGGACTGAACTAGGCCAATTTTTTTTTAAAGTTTATAAAATTTGGTGACTTTTCAAAGAAGACTTTTTTTTTTTTCCAAGTGGCACAGTCCAGCACTCCCTGTTCCTGGCAGCAGCTCAGAAGTGCTCAGAGAAATGTATCTCTTGTGGCAGTTCTGACCCAAACGAGATCAAGAAGCCCTTGGAAACATTCTGGGAGATGCATTTTTGTGAATTTTCCAATTTAAACAGGTGGAGATAAACCAAGATAAGTGTCTGAGACAGACCTGCAACATGTGGAAGGTTCATCTGTAACTAGAAACTGCTGCCTTTATTTTTATGGCCTCACCCTTCTCTACAAAGCCTACAGAGCACTTGATTAACAGTGGAGGCAGTTATGTAAATGAATGAATGGGCAGAATAGATGGAGTAGAAAGAAGCTTTCATTCTTAATTCTGACAAATGCTAGCTTTCCAAAGGAGAGATGATTTTAATAGGCCAGCTAGTGCCTCACGATGGGCTTGAAATGACAGGGAGAAGGTCTGCAAATGCCCAGCAATTGTGATGCTTTCCCCAGACAGAAGAAATGATAAATCACCAATAAAATGCTGATTCCTGTTGCTTAGCTATTTCTAATGTGTCGCTTCAGATCAGCTCTTAAGTTCTTCTACCACGTTCACAAGGCAAAGAGAGCAACACACCATCCTGATCTTCAGAACAGCTTTCTGAAGCCACACTACAGTTTCAGGATTCCAATAAACTCTATTTCTTTTACTCCATTTCTTCATTACCACCTCAACGTTAGCAAGTGTTGCTAAGGAACATTCCAGAGGCCCCTATAATTTTGCCACACGACTGCACTATAACCACACATTAATACTTCACAAAGGCAGTAACTATCAGCAATAACCACTATATTACTTTGAGGAAAACCAGGGTGCTTTCTCATTATGGCTGTAGATGTTTCTGAATTGCAGCAGTCACCAGGGTAATTCACTGTTGCTGGAGGCTGAGACAGACAAATTCCCTCGTGGATTTACAGAATTATTGATGCTTCTCTCACATAATGGATGTGTGCAATGAATTTTGCTGCGACACATTTCCTTCGCATGCTAAGTAGCATTGGTTTGCTCTGCTGCTGGCTGAAAACTTGCCATGGGCTTCACAGCTTCCCCATGGTCACTTTGTGGGTACCCACTGAATCAACAGTGCTGGACCAGCCATCAGTGGGCTGGGTTGTAGGTAGCAGCATGACAGGAGAACAACTGGGGCATGGTGGAGATCTGTGGTCACTCACAGGGGCTCCTGCAAAGTCCTTCTCTGTGTATGATGCCCCTTGAGTGTAGATGGAAAAAGAGGTCACATGGAAAAGGTCATCTAGAGGAACTCTATACCCTAGAAGGTTCAACAGCAAGATGAAGCCACTTACCTGGAGACAGGTGGCGTGACAAGCACCAAGAAATATTTTACCTTAACTCCTGCCTGAAATGATTCAGTGGTTTGAAACAGCAAGGACTAAATGGAAATCCACATTTCAGACAAGAGGTGATGATGGTGCTGGAGTGGAATAAAGCAAGACACTTACAAGCTGGGTCCCAACACATCCAGAGTTCAGAGGGAGGTTTCTGCCTGCATAAAATTTGAGAAGTCAGACGTATAATTACTGCAAAGAAAAGAATCATTTTTCATCCTTTTCATTCTGTGGTTAAAGAAACTGAAAGGAAAACAAATACCTTTAATAATTTCAAAATGTTGCACTTTGTCATCAATCTCAATTTGATATAAGGGGACTTGCAGGAAGTTTGAGAGTCTCAGTGGGGCCAAAATGGACTTCAAGGGATGCTGGGCACTGCAGAATCAGGGTTCAAAGTGTGCCAGGGAATAACCTGTTGCAGCCTTAATATTTTACTATTGAGCCATGCATACATATGTATATGTGAGAATGTCTGTAGTTGTACATACATATCTATATAGAGTGTTAATGTGTGCATGCTGCTTCATGTTCATACACACACACAATTACATAACCACAGAGTGTCAGGGATTGGAAGTGACCTCAAGAGATCACAGAATCACAGAATGACCCGGGTTGGAAGGGACCCCAAGGATCATGTAACTCCAACCCCACTGTCTAGCAGGGCCACCTAACAAACACATCTACTAGATGAGGTTGCCCAGGGCCTCGTCCAGCCTGGTCTTGAACACCTCCAAGGACGGGGCATCCACAACCTCCCTCGACAGCCTAGTCCAATCTAGTCCAATCCCCCTGCTGGAGCAGGAGCACCTAGATCAGGTCACACAGGAAGGCATCCAAGTGGGTTTTGAATGTCTCCAGAGAAGGAGACTCCACAACCTCTCTGGGCAGCCTGTGCCAGTCTTCTGTCACCCTCACCACAAACAAGTTCTTTCTCATATTTCTGTGGAACTTCCTGTGTTCCAGCTTGCACCCACTACCCATTGTCCTATTGTATTTGATAGCAAAGAAAAATAGCAATTATATCAGATAGCAAAGGAAACAGAGTTCTTCAACAGTTTTATAAAGATTTCATCATTTCATTTCATGCCCAGCATTTTCCCTGTTTTGCTTGGTTGAAGGCCTCCTATTTACATATCTCATTATATAATTAGAAAGTTTCCTCTCTCTCAAGGAACAGGATGGTTTGCCATGTTAAATAAAGTAGTGAAACACAGAATAAATCTTTCTAGTGGAATAACTACATGATACTAAACCCTTGTTTTATCTTATCCTCGCCATGTACTCCGATTTCTTTAAATGTATCTTTGTAGCAACCCAACTAGCCATAAATTAGTCATGATGATATTACAGCTGAATTTAATTTCAAAGTCTCTCAGCAAGTTGTTAAGGGTTTACTCGCCTAGGTCACTCCTAAGGAAAAATGAAAACTCTGGTATGATTTATGAATATTGTTACGTTACTAGAGTATAAAGGACTATGGGGAATATAAGAACATAAACCTCTCTTTAATTCTGTTCCAATAAAAATTTCATTTCTTATAGCAAAATAAACACGTAAATCAATGTTTAATGATTCTGTTGTTTTATTACGTAAATTATTATTTGCCTTTAAACATCCAAGCCAAGTAAAATCTGGTACCCTGCTCATTTTTGTTGAACCATAATTAGTTAGCAATTAGACCTATTCTTCAGAGGTTGCTTTCTTCAATGGCATTCATAATGTAGTGTAAGACAAGGAAGTCCAGGAACAAAAGGCCTGGCTTCTCCTTTCCCCCATGCACAAATACATTAGCTCTATTATTAGCCAATGTTTCAATGTAAACATTTGCTGCTCTAAAATTTACCCAGCTGTCTAAGGGATAATTAGTTTCTTAAAATTACCATACCATCAGTTTACAATTTCAGTGATGCTGTCATCTTTAGACTGGTTGGAGAAGTCACATGGAGATACACTGTCTTCCTCTCATCATTTTGCCATCTCTCTGGACAGCTTGTGCCGCTGTTCTGTCACCATCACTGTGAAAAATTTTTTTCTTATATTTCTGTGGAACCTCCTGTGTTCCAGCTAGCACTCACTGCCCTGAGTCCTACCATTGGAGGTCACTGAGAAGAGCCTGGCTCCATCCTCCTGACACTCACTATTCACATTTTTATAAACCTTAATGAAGTCACCCCTCAGTCCCCTTTTCTCCAAGCTAAAGAGACACAGATCCCACAGCCATTACTCATTAGGGAGATGCTACAATTCCTTCATCATCTTTGTGGCTCTACAATGGACTCTCTCAAGCAGTTCCCTGTTCTTCTTGAACAGAGGGCCTCAGAAGTGAACACAATACTCCAGATGTGGTCTCATCAGGGCAGAGCAGAGGGGAAGGAGAACCTCCCTTCACCTACTGACCATGCCCCTTCTAACACATCCCAGAATGCCATTTGCCTTCTTGGCCATAAGGGCACATTGCTGGCTCATGGTCATGGCACAAGCTCATCACAGCCCTGGACTCATATTAATCACCTGATGAAGATCCAGCTCTCCTTTAAGAAGGCAATGTCTGTGGTACTTGGGAAGTGGTATTATGGAGACATTCTGCATGATCTGACCATGGCTTTCTAAACACTACATCCTGCTGGCTGTTGCAACATCAAGCAATGGAAAATGTCCCTGGCACTAGCAAATCAGTAACCTCCTAAATTAGTATAACTTACAATTTATAATAGGTGCACATTAGTTTCTCAGAAATAGTACACACAGTCTTGATCACTGGGAGGCAGTAATCTCCAGGCTTAACTGGGTTTTCTCTTGGACATATTGCTTGACCTTAGGTGAGTTACTTAATCTTTCTTTCTCTCCCTGTTTTGCTGTCCAGAAAAGTAGAATAATATTGGCTCGCCTCACCTGCTGAATAAGGCAATATTCAACACAAATAGCTGTTGAGAGATTAATATTGCCAAAGTACTCTGTTGCTAAAAAGTGCTGTCAGTCCAAAGTGGATGCTGCTGTAATTACGGTACACAATAGAAGTCGAGCAGCTCGACACATATTCCTGTGCCAGCCTTCATCTCTCCTGCCTGACTTCACATGCACACGTCCAATAGAAGAAGGACTTGAAAATTATAGTGTCCTTGAAATTAGAGTAGAAACTTTCAGCCAATGGGAGATATCCTACAACGCCTGTCTGGGGTTGCTACCAGTTTTTTCCAGTTGGCTCTGGCCAATTTTCTTGCTTCGCTTGCCAAAATCCACTCTTCTGGCTGGTGAAAAACAAAGGGAGAGCTCTGGGAAAAGGATTGTGATAGGTAGGGGTTCAGTGGGGTTGGAAAGGAACCTTCAAAGGCCATTGAGTCCAACTCCCTGCATTGAGGAGAGATATCCTGCACTAGGTTGCACAGAGACTCATTAAGCCTGGCCTTGTATGGCTGCAGGGATGGGGCCTCCACCACCTCTCTGGGCAACCTCCAGTGCCTCACCACCCTCATGGTGAAGAACTTCCTCCTGATGCCCTGTCTAAACTTTCCCTGCTCTAGTTTAAAACTATTCCTTCTCATCCTATCATGCTGTGTGTCCTGGCAAAATGGTAGAGCTGGAGGTGAATCCTGCCAGCTCTCCAAATCCATCATATCATGTCTGACAAAGGGACTCAGTGATTTGCATTGCAGCCCTCTTGTCCTGTAAATTAAAATACATAGGTAGTTATTTATTCATTTTGGATGGAAATTAACAGGAAGAGTGTATCTGCCCCACCTCAGAGAAAATATTAATCTGGTCTTCTGAGGTTAGCACAGCATTCTACATATATAAGAAAGAATTCCCTTACAGTAAGGGTGGTGAGACACTGGAACAGGCTGCCCAGAGAGGTTGTGGATGCCCTTTCTCTGGATGTGTTTAAGTCTGGACAAGGAACTGAGCAACCTGGTCTAGTGGGAAGTGTCCCTGCCCATGGCAGTGTTGTTGGAACTAGATGATCTTTAAGGTCCTTTCCAACCCAAACCATTCTGATTCTATTATTTCAGAAAAATTAACAATTTTGTTCCCATTGTTGGACACAAAATGGAACTATGGATGAAGCAGGCATTCCCCTGCCCCCCATAATTTCCCATTTCCCCAGGGAATTCCCACAGTTTTCTCAGCATCCACCCAAGCACTGTCACAGTGCAAGCTGTACTGTGCTTTACCACCCAATCCTGTGTCCCCCCTGCCCTCCAGATTTGTGCACCTTCAAGTAGAGGACAGCATTGCACAGATGCTTTGGCTGAAGAGTGGGTCAGTTTGATTGCATGCTGTTCCTTTATGTAGGTGAAAATGCACAGGCTCTGAGCTTTCTCTAAAATGAACAAGAAAAAAAACCCAGTCTGAACAATAGCCTGGAGATAAAAAGCCCTAAAGTTCCAGAAAATGTCAACTCCCAACAATGCAGTGGGAGTGAAAACCACATATTAAGCTTTAGATTCATATCCAGCATCCACGTCTGTTCTGAACAATACTCAATGGTGAGAGCTGAGAAGCCCATGAGTGCTGCCTCCCACTGAGGACATACCTTTCATTCCCACGGGTGTCCCTTCCCATGGATCTCCCCAAAAAGCCACTGTCTTTTCTGAGTGGGAGGAGTTCTGCTTCCTCTTTGTAAAGACCTTTCCAGCAGGATGGAAGTGGTCCTTGCACCAGTAGCTGAGGGTAACTCTTGAGGCAGTGGGTGAAGATGAAGCAGAGCAGATTATCAGATACAATGCTACATCTTTCACTGAAGAAAAACGTGAGGAGCTGAGAAAGCCACTGCCTTGCTCCAGATCTAGTCAAGCATTAAGGTTGTCTCATTAGCCTTAGCCCAGAGCATGCACAATTCATCCAAAACAAGGAGCAAGACAATAATTAATCCTTGTTTCCTATAATAAGTCAGGAGAGGAGGCAAAATGTCAGCTATGTTGTTAATATTTGCATAACACCATTCATTAAATACCCACTAAAACTGAACTTTGTTACCAGACTACGAAAAAAGAAACCAGAGATATTTCAGCAAACTCTTCTCCAAAAATCTGACCATCATAGATTTTCTTTTTTTTTTTGACTGATCTGAGGAGAGAAGAATCTGCTGACAAACTTAAAGAACAAAACACAAAATCTATTTAGCATGGATATCCTCAGCTCTGCAAAGTCTCTGTAGCAGCTGAAGGTATTGCAGAGGTTATAACTATCGAATGCTTTAGGGGGAGAAAATGCTTTTGTAAAGGTTGCATTTTAATACAGAGCCAAAGCAGTAAAAATTATTTTAAAAGAAAAAGTTTCTATACTTTTGGATGCCATGCTGGATGAGGCATTGAGGAACCTGGTCTAGTGGGAGGTGTCCCTGCCCATGGCAGTGGGCTTGAAATTAGATGATCTTTAAGGTCCCTTCCAACCCAAACCATTCTATGATTCTGTGATTTTATGCAAAGGTGTAAGATCTCACTGGTAATTTTAATATAAACCTACTTTTTCTATGTGGTTTTAGAAGTTAACCTCGATGCTATTACATGTTGCAGAGATGACAGCTATGCATGAAGACTTCAAATCTTCTATACTCTCAGAAGTTGCCATAGCTTACTCCATGACATTTGTGAAAACTGAATGATTGCCCACCTTCCAGACTTTCTCAGAGAGACTACATGGCAGGCGTGCTTAAATCTTTCAACTGACATTCAAGCAGTGAGAAGGAGCTACTGAATTGCTGGCAACATGAGCTAAGGCTGAACTAATATGAACTTCATGCAAATCTTCACGTTTGCCAGAACTGCTGGTTGGGGTGAACTTGTAGCAACAGGCTTGTGTCGGAGCCCTGCCAGGGGAGTCTCTCTGGCAGGATGTGAGCTGCAGCTGGAGCTGCGCATTCTGGAGTTTGCTCCACACTTCGGATGCAGTTGCACAGTTCAGCCTTAAACTTTCAGCTGGAGAGGAGACAGAGGAAACCAACAGCCCCAAAGCAGATCAAAGTCAGGATAATCTCAGAGAAGAGACAAACCTTTGTTGAAACTGTGAAAGTGAAAAGTTCAGGGAGGCCCAGACTGAATCTAAGTCCATCTCATGTTTGTTGAGGAAGATATAGGCTCAGGAGAGATGAAATTATGGAGTTTGCTGGCTTTAATGACCTTCTGGGATGCAAGTAGACAGAAAGGCATGTCCAGCCCAGGATAAGAAGACCCACTGCCTCCATGGAATCACAGACAGAGAACTCAGCTCCCACCAGACAGCATCTCAGATTGTCCCTCCTTTACTGTCCACTTGACCACCATCACATCAGCAAGGAAAGGGAGGAATGACACAATGAACACTTTAAGAGACTAAAAAAAGAGAAAATCCCAACTGGACAAGTATCATCAGCTACACAATGGAGTCCATTAATGTTTATAAATATGTAAAGGGTGAGTCTCAGGAGGATGGAGCCAGGCTCTTCTCAGTGATCTCCAATGATAGGACAAGGGGAAATAGGTACAAACTGGAACATAGAAGATTCCAGAGAAATGTAAGAAAAAAACTTTTTCACAGTGAGTATAGCAAACACTGGAACAGACTGCCCAGAGATGTTGTGGAGTCTCCTTCTCTGGAGACATTCAAAACCATCTGGATGAGTTCCTGTGTAACCTGGTCTAGGTGTTCCTGCTCTGGCAGGGGGAATGGACTAGACA
Source organism: Turnix velox (assembly GCA_013400935.1). Taxonomy (NCBI): domain Eukaryota; kingdom Metazoa; phylum Chordata; class Aves; order Charadriiformes; family Turnicidae; genus Turnix; species Turnix velox. The sequence continues at coordinate 56,015 of VZTY01003294.1, forward strand.
ACCTCTTGAGGTTCCTTCCAATCCCTAATATTCTGTGATTCTTTGAAAGCACACCACAGTCCTCAAACTTTGTCTCAGCAAAGGCAATATTGGGGATTGTCTCATTTTCAGTTTTCTTAAGTAAAGAAGCTGCTGCTGTTCCCTTAAGAAAGCTCTTCCCGGTTGACTCTCAGGAAGATTTCCCTGATATTTTACCAAGAGTTGAATAACAAATGTCCAATGAAGCAAACAAAAAGATCAGGCCAGCAAGAAGAGAGGAAATATTTAAAAGGAGGAAAAAGACAAATGAGTCTTCAGAGAATACGAGCTAGAGAGAATGCGCTGAGTTTGTGTCTGGTACATTTTGCTTCATTTCCAGTAATTCATGCCCTAAATGATTTCTAGAAACAGACAGATGAAAAATTTACAAAAAAACACACCAATGGAGACATTGCAAAGGGGATCCAAGATGAGTGGGGAGAAAAAGACAAGATTTCTAAGTCAAAAAACCCCTGTCACTGGGCCAATTCACAGGATTTTCCTCTTCTAACTTGGCATGAGAAAAAGAAATAGGATCATTTCTTCTGTCCCTGATCTCTCTATCCAGAAGATTCTCTCCACCACTGCTGCCCTGCACCGGATGATCCACAGACCTCAGCCTGCACCTTTGGCTCAAGCTCCATGTTTCCTTTTAGGAGATGAGCAATGCTGAGAGCAGGGATGGACCCAGCCAAGGCTCCAAAGACAAAGTCACTCAGCAGATGCTCTGCAAGGCATCTGCAAGGTATGTCCAGAACATGGACTCCCAGTGAGGCCATGCCATCCCTGCTGTCAGGCCAGATAGTAAACACATTGCTGGCAGAGACCAGACAGTCCAGACTTGATGCTGGAGAGGACTTTGGAGGAGCTCAGAGCAGAAAAAAAGATGAAGACTGAAAGAAAATTAAGAAAAAGAATATTACAAAGAAAACATGCTGTGCTAAATTTGCATATAATTGAACATAATAAAGTAATGTTCATTCACAACAATGTTATGAATGAGCAGTAGCATCTTCCTAGGACCCTTTCCCACATCTGTGTTTTCCATTAAGACTGACTAACAGCCTCCGGAGCACAGGCTGTTCTGTGTGTCTCTGCCCAGCAACTGTGCAAATCAGAACTGTCTGTTACACAAATACTGGGAAATAATTCTCTAGATAAGCTGTGCATGTATTCACAAGTAAAATATGCAGCCATACCAGTCTCCTCACACGAAACACTCCATCTGTACATGCAAAAGAGGAGCTCGAGGCAGGTCAGTGCTTTAGAGGAGACCAAGCTCTGAAGTGGTGACACCAAGCTCTTGGGAACCATCACCACCAAGCAAATATATAACAACAGCCACTGGAGACAGGCAACATCTTCATTTCCTCTTGAGCTGGTTTCACCAACCTTCCTCAAGCCTCTTTTCCATGAATCCAGAATGTACCACTCTGTCTCTAATGCATAGAATCATAGCGTGTTTTGGGTTGGAAGACCTTAAAGATCACCTAGTTCTCACCTCAAGACCCACAATTCCCACAAGACCAAGTTGCTCAGTGCCTCATCCAGCTTGGCATCATTCAGAGAAGTTCAGGAATTATTAAGCAAGCTCTAAAAACTACCATATTTCTTACCCATTCTGAAAAAATTACTTTAGAAGTTAAAAACTACCAGTGGAAAAGGTTATTTTCCCAATAAAGTTTTCACACAACTGACATTTTTGCTGCAAATTTGGTACAAATTAAAAGGCTTGATCTCACACAAATGTAACTTCAGGTCACAAAAGCCATCTAATTACCAGGGGTATTCCTATGCAGCACAAGCTGACAGTGAAGAATGGCAAACTTTCTAGTTATTTGAAGCAGAGATTACTATAGTTTATTGAATCAATTCACTGTTACCTCAGCAATACTTTATTTCTGACCAATTGTTGTTTCTTTCTGCACTAACAATATCCATATAATTTTCACAGGGGTGGTTCAGACCAAGAACAAGCTGGAAAATTGCATTTGACCTCTGATTTTCCTTATCTCTACTCAGGGTTTGTTTTCTCTTCGGTTTAAATATACTTTCAATTAAAGAAATTGTTTCCTTTCTTCAGGAGGCTTAATCAAAGGCTCCTAAAATCAGTGAGAGTCCTACCATTAATTTAGTGGGGCTTTACATTAGACTTTCAATTAGAAACAGTGAGCATAGAAGTATAAAGAAATTGAAGATAAAGGAGAAGGGAGCAGGAGGTGGAAATGTTTCAAGACCATGTATAAACCTCTAAGGTTTCATCTGGCTTTATGTTAAGTTTAGGTCAAAGGTTTGGGTCAGCTTTTGTTCTCCTGAGTCCCCATTTGCTCTGATCTTCTTTTCCAGAGAGGGAACCTTGACAGATGCACTGTGAAAGGGGGGAAAATTGCCCTGAAAAGCTGGACTCAAGACCTACTAGAAGCAGAATGTAGAGGCAACCACCTAGGAGTTTGTTTTCATGTCAGAGAAATGGCAATTCCCCCATCCAAAGGAATGCAGAGCTCGAGTGAACCCTGCAGATATTTCAGAGAAACATAATTAGAGGTCCACATTACAGCCAACGTTCTTTCTTGGAGTCTCCTGCAACTCACCTCATCGGTGGCAAATGATAAAGCTGTTTTAGGACAGTGCCATGCCCCAAGGCAGGAGAACTGGGTGGGTTTGCTGTTTGTAAAACTGTTCACTCTTCACTTATTTTCATGAGCAGTATCAAAAAGCAGTACCCCACAGAGAGATGGATCACTTGTCCTCCAAAGGTCACAGGACTCCAGGATGGCAAAACCACCATCCCCACCAGCCTTCTCTCTGCATTCATGGTGAGGAAAGAGGCAGCAAAAACGGCACTCGTGACAAATAAGGCAATTTCATAATGAGAGAGTGTACCATCAGGTCAATTTATAATTGTTGAGGGTTTTTTTATTTTACATTTCCACATAATAAAGTGTGAAAATTAGAGCAGCTTCCTGGCATGCCTTCTGGCTAACTTCAAAGGAAAGAACAAGCTGAAAACAATTGCTGAATTTCACTGATTTACATTAATCAATTGGACAATCTGAGAGGGAGAAAGGAAAAAAAATAAGGCAGCTAGTACCAAGAAAGGAGAGGAAGGATGTTTGCAAGCAAAGGGAATAGAATCACTAGCTCTGGGGGACAGCAGGAGAAACAGGCAGCTCTCAACCCCAGAGCACTGAATGTGCAGTCACACCACCACTCCTACTCTGTCCCCAGATTCCAGCTTCTGCCTCTTGTCCCCTGTTTGTCCCCACTTCAGATATACCAGCATGAGTGTTTGCCAGGCCACTCTCTAACCCAGGCCACTGAGAGCTGAGTTAACACCAAAACCATCTGCATTGCTTGGATGCAGGAGCACTGGATGGGGCTGGTATGTTACCCACGCTTTGGCTTCAATTCACCCTGTGAAGTTTAAGTATTGAATCACAAACTAAGTCTTTAATTTGTTAAAATCCCTCTTTAACAATCAGAAAGAGATGAGCCATCCCTACTGCAGTAGACATCGTTTTTGTCTCTCGCCACTAACCACAGAGGGAGCTGGGGACAGGTCACTCTGCTCAGCCCAGTACTGGGCTGGTCCCACAGCCCCTGTTCAGAGGCTTTCTTGTCCCCACATGGAGCTAGGGACCACGATGTGGCCACAGAATAGAGACAAAAATAGGTTTCTGACCTACTTCTTGGCCAGGAACAGCAGCAAGAGCACTTACCAGAGCCAAGGGGAAAGAGATCACAACCACATGGACCTCATGGATGGGTTGGTGAGCTGGGAATGACATTGCTTCTCAAAGTTGGTTTTCTCAGCTTTCCTCTTAAAGACTTTTCTATCTTTTTCTCCATCCATGACTCAAAGATTTGGATGATTTCCCCCCCTCTCTTCCATTTCAGTCTGTGTGAAATTTTCTCCTGTGTTTCATGTAAACAACATTATTTGCCATGGTTCTGAAATCAGCTCAGGACATAGTTGCTGTCTCATGACACCTATTCTGGAAACAGCACTTAAGAAACATTTTCGGACATGAATATTTGAAGACTGTTATATTTAAATCACTTTCAGATCTGAAATGATTTTGCATCTGGGGGAAATTGTACTGCAATGCTTTGTACTGTAATCCTTTATGTTGTTTCCCATTCTGATATAAATTTAGACATAGTGTGGATTTATATTATTACTTTTCATTGATAACAACTATGTTCCACACTTGCAGACTGCGATTTCTGCACTGCACAACAGAGACCTATTCCCTGAAGGAGTTTTCTCTAGATATTTTATTTCTAGACTATGCTTTGATCATCAGTACACTCTAGCATTTCATCTTCCACAGAACCTTCCAATATTTTTAGGTCATATTCTTTTCAGACATCCAAATTACTTCCTCATGGAGGCTAAGAGGGTGTCATGGGAGAGTCAGTCCTAAATACCTAACTACAGCTTTTACTCTTGCCTTCTTCTCTGGGGTGGATTATACCCACACTTGGCTGAAGCCCTGCTCTGAGCAGAAGGAACAGATGCTGTAACACCACACACATCCAAGCAGTCCTGTTGTAATCAATTAGTAAGATGAGATAATTGAAAAGAAAATATTTCCTTTGTCCCATACAAATGACATTTTCATTACTCATTTTAATTGGCCAAAGAGCAAAATCAAAGCTTTTTCTTATTAAAAAGTGTATGGTCCTGAAGAACATACCACTAAAATTAAAGATGATGGAAATGTTCTTCCTGAGAAGGGGCGCAAAAAAACTGATGGGGAATTTTATCCTTGGGTCACAGAATCATAGGATGGTTTGGATTGGAAGGGACCTTAAAGATCATCTAGTTCCAACCACCCTCCACCTCCCATTACACCAGGTTGCTCAATCCTCAAACACCTCCAGGGCACACAACCTCTCTGGGCAACCCTGTTCCAGTGTCTCACCACCCTCACTGTAAAGAACTTCTTTCTTATAACCAGCCTAAATCTACCCTTTTCTAATTTGTATCTATTATCCCTAGTCCTGCCATCACATANTTAAACACCTCCAGGGCACACAACCTCTCTGGGCAACCTGTTCCAGTGTCTCACCACCCTCACTGTAAAGAACTTCTTTCTTATAACCAGCCTAAATCTACCCTCTTCTAATTTGCATCTATTATCCCTAGTCCTGCCATCACATATCCTATTAAAAATCCCTACCCCAGCCTTTCTGTAGGTCTCCTTCAGGTATTGATAAGTCACTATGAGATTCCCGCTGAGCCTTCTCTTCTCCAGGCTGAACAACCCAAACTAGTTCAGCCTGTCCTCATAAGAGAGGAGCTCCAGCCCTCTGGTCATCTTCATGGTCCTCCTCTGGAACCACTCCAACAGCTCAATGTTCTTTTTACATTGGGTGAATAAGTACTTAAGGGCTATTGTGGAACTGTCTATGAAAAAATTAAAAGGATCCTAAGAAAAATATCATATTATCTCTGCTGATTGAGTTTAAAGAAAAAAAACAAACCTGAAGTTTTACCTGACATGCCCCCTTTGTTTCTTGTCCATACCTGGAAAGGTGTGTTTCCCTCAGGGTGAGAGGTTGCTGCCACATCCTCCTGTATGGGTCTAACTGAACCTCGCCAGGTTTCTCTCTATTATGTTGCCAGGATGCTCCTCACACCCCTTCTGTAAACAAACAGGACAGGTCTCAGCAACCTCAGTAAGATATTTTAAGCTCCTCTTGTACGGGGCAATATTTTTGTGTTTACATGGAATCAAGGAATGGGGACTAAGCCTCTTTCCCTTTGCTTGAGAAACACATTTCTTGGGCATACTATAAACATGGCTGCTTCAGACACACTCAAAAGACCCCATTACATCCTCAAAATTACATCCTAAAAATGCTCCCGAGTTCTTTTAGCTTTAAAAAGCAGGAATATTTTCATGGCTGTCAATGCAAATTATGAAAAAAAATTTTTTTTCTTTTTAATTATGTAAATACCCACTTATTCTCACTTCTTCAGAATTTTGGGGGAATTACTTGTCAATGGCTGTTGATGAAACTTAAACACCATGTGCTGGTGGTGGAATTCAGAGTCAGCTTTCCAGGATTAGATGTCCCCGGCTAACCTCAGCTGTTAGGAATTAGGTTGGACTTTGGCCATGGCAGGTGAGGGGGGAACCACAAAGAGGAGAACAAAAGGGCTTCTCTCTTTTCTGCCCCTGCCTCCTCCCTCTCCCAGCATTGGGCAAATGTGGTTTTAATTCAGAAAAACAAATGTCATCTTCAAAGTCACTCTGGGGAGGAACGGGGGGGAAAGAGAGTTTAAAAGAAAAAGATCAATTGGATTGCAATTTATCAAGATTTTTTGACTAAGAAAACAAACTGAAAAGTCTTAAAATCCAAGTGATGGAGTCTAGGAGAGGGTCTGGCTGTGCTGAAGCTAGTCTGCAATGCACCTGCAATGCAAAGGACTTCCTTGCTGTCACAGATAGGCTCCAGTATTTTTTCCCTTTTCAAGGCTAGCCCTTTATCTAATGTAAATAAAGTCATGAGTCCATGTCACCAAGAGCCTAGGGAAAACAGCTCCACCTTATGTGCTGTTCTTGGAGTGCTTAAATCTAGGCATTCCAGAAAGTTATCAAAGAATCACAGAATATCAGGGATTGGAAGGAACCTCAAGAGATCATGCAGTCCAATCCCCCTCCTGTAGCAGGAACATCTAGACCAGGTCACACAGGAACACATACAAACGGGTTTTGAATGTCTTCAGAGAAGGAGATTTGACTCCACAACCTCTCTGGGCAGCCTGTGCCACTGTTCTGTCACCCTCACTGTGAAAAAGCTTTTTCTTACATTTCTTTGGAACCTCCTGTGTTCCAGCTTGCACTCATTACCCCAAGTCCTATCTCAGAGGTCACTGAGAAGAGCCT
>VZTY01003295.1:0-11357 GCA_013400935.1 Turnix velox
TCTTCCCCAGGCTGAACAACCTCCATAGCTGGAGCTCTGAGTTTGGATTCCAGCAACTCACCCACTATTAGTCTCTTCCATATTTTTTCAGCTCTATCTTTCTTCTTCCTTGTCCACATCACACACTGCAGAAATACTCATACCTATATTTCAGAAAAACTCTATTTTCACTTACATCTCTTGGATCTATCTATCCTAACATCACACAAAAGCCGAAAGCAGGACAGAAGAGAAAATCAGCCCCCTCCTTGCACACTTTTCAGTTTCTCTGTCTGGAGCCTTGGATTGAGCCACGAATTGCAGAGCATTTTGTCCTAATTCAAAGTGATAACTGTAAAAGAGATTTGTAATGTATATAAAATGGCCTTGGGTAAGAATCATTTCCCTGACTCTGCATAAAGCAGTGTTGGAATAATTACTACATGTTTGGTGCTGCGGGGCCAAAGAGGAGCTGGTGTCAGGGAACAAGTGCTGGAGGAGGCTTGAAAAAGAGCTTGTAGGAAGGGGGTGGGGGATTGCAGACACATTGGCCATGGTTTGCCATGTCATTGTCACCCATTTCTTTCCAGTTAGAGTAATCAAATTCCATGAACTGTGGAAATGAGAAGCGCCTCTGTGTCATCACAAAGTCAGCACACAGGGAAATGGCTGCCTTTTGAGTCACAGACAGGCTTTTGTGGCCAACTCTAATGTTCTGGTTTGCTGTTTTTTCTGTTGGAGAAGGTCCAGAGGAGGTCTTAAGGATGATCTGAGCCACCTCTGCTACAAGGACATGCTCAGAGAGCTGGGGCTCTTGAGGCTGGAGAAGAGAAGGCTGTGGGGAGAACTCACAGCAGCCTCCCAGTGCTGATGGGGCTCCAGGAAAGCTGGGGAGGGGCTGTTCGCCAGGGCAAGGAGACACAGGATGAGGGGAANAAATGAGACATGAAGAAGAAGTTCTTCCCCATGAGGGTGGTGAGACGTCAGCCTAGGTTGCCCAGAGAGGCTGTGGAGGCTCCATAGAATGGTTAGGGTTGGAAGGGACCTTGAAGATCATCTGGTTCCAACCCCCCTGCCATACACAGGGACACCTCCCATCAGGACACTCAGTGCCTCATCCAGCCTGGCCTTAAACACCTCCAGGGATTGAGGGGGCATCCACAACCTCTCTGGGCAACCTCTTCCAGTGTTTCACCATCCTCACAGCAAAGGACTTCTTTCTTATCTCCAGCCTAAATCTCCCCTCTTCCAATTTGCAGCATTACTCCTAGTTCTGCCATCACATATCCTAATAAAAAATCATACTCCAGCCTTTCTGTAGCCCCCTTCAGGTATTGATAAGTCTCTATGAGGTCCCTACTGGAGATCTGCAAAGACAAGCTTGCTGAGGCTCTGAGCAACCTGATCTGGTGTTGAGATGCCTTTGCTCACTGCAGGGACTAAATGGTCTTAAAAGTTCACTTACAACCCAACACATTCTATGATTCTATTCTCTGAGACCACATCAATGATCAGAACTACTGAATTTCCTTGAGGCCACATATCCCTGCACTCTGTATCAGTCCCACTGAACTGACAAAGATTATTGAGGTTGCAGAAAGCGTGGGACTTTGTTTGGGAAGGATGTTCACATTGGTGAGACAGCCAGCAGGACAGTTCTGCAGGTCATTGGGCTTTGGATTGGAATACATGTTCCTGAGCTACTTTCATTTTTACCACCAAAACAATTCACAAATCTCAAAATCTCCCAAGACCATGGTTTCACCTCCCCCAGAGGAGGTTCAGACCTTCTCTGTTCCCACAATAGGAGATTTTAACATATGAGATCAAACCCATTACCATATAGTGTTCTTTCAAAGTGCCTTCAGAGCTGCATATTCAAGAGGTGAAAAGGCAGAACAAGGTTTAGTAATTTCAGGACTCTGTCAAACTCATTCTGGGTTACTCTGGTTTAGAAGATCATGTCAAAACCTATATATAATTTAATAGTGCCTTAGTGCAGCAGCAGGACTGCTACTCTCCAGATTCCCCAGATACCTGTGGATGGGGAAAGCTTTCATGTCAAGCCTCTCATTAGACATGCACAAGGTTTTATAAAAATAAAGCTTGCTTTTGCATTCTTAAGGTATGAAAATGTAATAAGCAGAAAAAGAGGGTTTATAAGCAAACCTGCTTGGGCAGTCATGTATCCAAACTGACGTGTGTGCTGAGAGACACCCACATCCATGGAGTACCCAGCCTGAATGTCACTGCTCACACTGACATCACACTCATAGAATCATAGAATGGTTTGGGTTGGAAGGGACCTTCAAGAACATCTAGTACCAACCCTCCTGCCATACACAGGGACACCTCTCACTACACCAGGATGCTCAGTGCCTCATCCAGCCTGGCCTTAAACACCTCCAGGGATTGAGGAGGCATCCACAGCCTCTCTGGGCAACCTCTTCCAGTGTCTCACCAGTTTCAAGCAAAGAACTTCTTTCTTATCTCCAGCCTAAATCTGCCCTTTTCCTATTTGCATCCATTCCTCCTAGTCCTGCCATCCTGGACCCTATTTAAAAGTCCTTCCCCAGCCTTTTTGTAGCTCCCTTCAGATACTGAGAAGTCACTCTGAGGTCCCCCCCTGAGCCTTCTCTTCTCCAGGCTGAACAACCCCAACTCCTTCAACCTGTCCTTAGAAGGCAGTTGCTCCAGCCCTCTCATCATCTTGATGGCCTCCTCTGGACCTGCTCCAACAGCTCAATGTCCTTCTTCTGTTGAGGGCTCCAGAACTGGACACAGTAACTCCAGGTGGGGTCTCAACAGAGCCCAGTAGAGGGGCAAAATCCCCTCTCTGTATCTGCTGGTCACACTTCTCTTGATGCAGCCCAGGACTGGATTGGCTTCTGGGCTGCAAGCAGGTGAGACCCAGGCTGACCCCTTTTTGCTAAAGGTTCTCAGGGATCAATATTTTACACGACCAGATCAGTGCAGCTCCTCCAGCAGCCCTGATAAAACAAGTCCCTACTGCTTTACCAAAATGGATTTACAAGGCAATTTCCTCTCTTGCTCACTATCTGTGCCAGCCTTCCTCAGGACTTAAAGAGACATGTTTAATTTATGCCAATTTCTTGAAGTTTATTTTTCTGCTGGTCAGGAAGTAGAGGGTTTAGAATGAATTGTGAATCATAGGATCATTTGGATTGGAAGGGACCTTAAAGATCATCTAGTTCTATAATCACCTTGTGATTAGCAAATGTTTGAACTATGTTTGATAACAAAGACAGTAATAACCCTTCAGTAAATATGCTTGTTTCCCTGCTTTGATTAACTGCCTTTAATTACACCCCTGCAATTAGTCACTCCTTATTCATCACACCATTAAATCTGAAACACGTGTGGACCCTTCCCCCCATCACTTCCCACCTAACCCTGAATTAAATGCAATTTGATTCCTCAAGAGATCTCTTTTGGGGCAAGAAGAGCAAGGCAATGGCTAAGACACCTTCATGTGCCAGAGATGCTCAGAGAGAACAGCACTAAAGTTTGGTGGAGACTTCTGGGGATAAATCTATAGGAGATTTTTAGGGTTTTTGTGTTCTGACAACATCCCCTGGTGGTTTGGAATCATGGAGACCTTGGAGGCAGGATAATTCTCAAGTTATTACTGCAGGGGGGTTGGACTAGATGACCTTTGAAGGTCCCTTCCATCTCAGCACATTCTATGATAAGACCCAAGTTTGATGACACCTTCACTCTCTGCCTCCAGGCCCTACAGGAACATTTTCAGTGCATTAATATTATACTCATTGTTCTCTTCCCTCCACAGTTTTTATCCCCTTAAAAAATGGAGAAGGGAAGAGGAGAAATTGAAAATGACACACACTGGAAATTTAATTTAAGAATGGCTTGGTTCCAGAAAAGAATGGCCTTGGTTTATTCAGTTTCTCAGTCATCAAAAACCACTCCAGCCCAGACTGAAGGGCAGCCCCTTCTCTCTCTCTGGACACCTCAGCAAGGGAAGACTCTCACACCACTCTCTGAGCATGTCCTAGAGCATCATTTCTGCTGACAGACCTCTGCAGACAAACACATGGGTTTGAAATCCACTGACAATACTTTTCCAATCTGAAGTTCATAAATTAGCTGCAGAGAATTCTCAAGTGGGGGTACAAGTGCTTTTAGAACAAACTTCTCTCAGCCTTATTCTGACAGAGTTCTTTCTCCTACTTCTGTGGAACCTCCTGTGTTCCAGTTTGCATCCACTGCACCTATCATTGGAGGTCACTGAGAAGAGCGTGGCTCCATCCTCCTGACACTCACCCTTTTCATATTTATAGACATGAATGAGGTCACCCCTCAGCCTCCTCCAAGCTGAAGAGCCCCAGCTCCCTCAGCCTTTCCTCACAAGGGAGATGCTCCAATCCCTTCATCATCTCTGTGTCTCTGTGCTGGACTCTCTCCCGCAGTTCCCTGTCCTTCTTCAGCTGAAACAACTGGACACACTTCCCTCTTAATTGTCCAAATCAAGTGATTTTGCCAAGAAGAACAATTTGACATCCTGTGCAGAAGGTCTGCTGTGGGCTCTGCCCTGACATTTTCCTTCTTTCACTACCAGAAAAAAGAGGACACTCCTGGCTCTCCCATTATTCAAGACTAATAGACTTAATAGGGGTATGGAGGCCACAGAAACAACATCTCAAGGCTGTCTCCAGTCATTTCACATATTTGCTCATTCTTAAGAAAGCACTCAATCCAATTTTACCTGACTTTTATTTGCCCTTAGTGTAAAGGGAGCTAAAAGGTGATGTAATGCTCTCACAGAATAATTAAGGTCACTGCAAGGCTCCTTCCAGCCATCAAAATTTGTGAATGATCTAGTATAAAGAAGAACCCAGCCTATTACTTTAATGAAATCTCACCCAGAAAAGAGAATACCCTGTCCCAGGACAGCAGCTATTTAATGTCACAGGCAAGTTCACCCACTCAATAAACCTTGAATCTATTCAAGCTGAAGCTCTGCCAGTGGAGTCAGCAAGCAGGACAGTTTCTTCTCAATGAGCACCATGTTTACCTGGGTTTCTCCTTGTCAATCCTTTAACTTCTAAGCCAGGAACCCAACAATCAAGGAGGAAACACAACCATTGCTAAACACAGGAATGGCACTGAATTTGGGATAGGGCTGTCTCTGATTTTTCTTAGATATCCACTCTTTTTCTTCTAGTTTGTACTCACTAAATGTGTTTTTCATTGATATCCTTCTCACTACCCAAAGTGAACAAACCCTAGAGAGGGAAGAGCAAAAGAGACTTTAGAGGAATCTTTAATTGTATGGTCTAGTGGGTCTAATCCGAGGATCTGGATGACCTTTAGATGATCTTTAAGGTCCCTTCCAACCCAAACCATTCTATGATTCTATGTATTTTCTTCTATGCAATATCACTTATCACTTGGATACACATACGGACACATAAGTTTTGGCCACCCTGTGATTATGGGAAGATTATTTGCCAGTAGTGAAAGAGAAAAAAGAGATTTCACTAGTTTTCCTTTTTTCAGTCTCCAGGGGAAAATTTTATCCAGTTCCTCAATACATTAACTTTTTCAATATGCAAACCCCTGACTCATGCCCAAACTTGCTTTAATAGTCCAGCAGTTTTCTCTTTTCACATCTTCTACTAGTTCAAGCAGTCTTGTGGAAGAAAATACATACCCTGAAGACACTTTTTATGTTACTAAACTTCAGAGCAATCTTAAAGGGAGGGAAAGGTTTAGAACAGCTTTGAAAGATGGCCTCCACTCTCATTATAAAAGAGAATGGAGGATGTGACAGCTTACAGTAAACCATGAAAGAAAAACCCCTATAAACCATGAAAGAAATTCTTGTTGGAAGACTCTTTGCAACTGCATAGGGAAGAAAGAGAGAGGGAAAAAAAGTAGAAAAAACTTTCTTGCTTTAATTTAGACCCCCAAATGGAAGCAAATCAATTTATGCAAGGCAAAGTTGACTTTGAAATGTGACCCACGAAGTTACATGGTACACTCCCACCCCTTTTTGGGGGGAGACTATTTCTTCTTTAATAAAAGTCTTGACTAAAAGTACTTCCCTTTTAAGTCTTAGAATCATGGAATCATAGAATGTGTTGAGTTGGAAGGGGGAGTTGTGTTGAGTCCAACCCCCCTGCAGTAGGCAGGGACATCCTGCACTTGATCAACTTGCTCAGAGACTCATCTCCACCAACATAAGCTTCATGAAGCAGTTAAACATCATGCTTGCTTTTTTAATTTCAGAAAATTATTAGATAAAATAGCTCCTCCGGTGCAGTATTAATTATTATTCTAGACTGTTGGTAAGGATTCAGGGTTCATGATACAGATAGTACACTCCTAAACACTGCAGAAGACCTTGTTCCAGGCAAAAATCTCTGGTTTGTGCTTATGGATTTCCTCTTGTTCCTCCCACCTCCCCTCTCATTTGGTTTTTAATAGACTGCTGAGAAGAAGGGCTATTAGGAGCAGCTGAAGCAAGCAAAGCTTGTTCTTTATGGGACCTTCACTGCAGCTAAGCTTAATGGAGTGGCAGAGGATTCCTAGAACATTTGGCAGCCCTGCATACTAAAATCAATCTTGAGTATTTACTCTTAAGAAGTGAGAAGGAAGCATCAGGAGCCAGGTTCTCAGCCAACACTTTGCTCCACTCCTGCAATCTCTCCACTTTTCAGCTTCAAGATCCATTGACTTCAAATGGGGCAATGCCAATTTGAAGGAGTTCTATTACAAGAGAAATAACCAGGCTTCTTAATACAACGAGGGAGAAATCAGACATCAGCTCTCCCACACTCTGCAGCTTTGTCACCATTAGATTTTTTAAAGACCATCAAGAAGTCCTAAACTCTTGGTGAATTGAACTAAAACTACCAGCTGCAAGAACCAATCTGTTTTGATCTTTCCCTGGAGCCCCATCCTAAATCAAAGCAGCACAACTGAACTTTCTCTCTGAAGTTTCCTTTTTACCCAACTTAGAGCAATAGAAGACTCCTCAGAAATCTGATGCATGAGTTTACATTTATGTGTTTTTCCTTATAAAAATACCCCAAAACATTCCTACAGATCTGTGTCCTAACAAATAAGTTCTCATCACAGACATCAGCTCCAGGAGACTGAAAAGCTGAAAGTATTTTCCTGGGTGCCCTTTCTCCAAGCTCCTCCTGTGTCCCAGCCACAATCCTTTCCTTCAGACTAAACAGAAGGTGGACTTCTCAGATCAACAGTGGATTGAGCTCAGACATTGGCTCAGAGGGAAATAGAATGAGTCATGAAGCACGGGGTATAAAGAAAGATTGCTAGAAATAAAAGAAGGGAACAAAGGTAGAGAATTTGGCACCTAAAGGAGAAACAGCTCCAGTGGAGAGTAGAGAGCTAAATATAGAACTCCTCTGCAACACCAAGTTAGGTCACTGGTGCCTTTCAAAGGTATGGGATGAAATCTTTGGGGACACTTTACAGAATTCAGACATTAAGTTGACCTGAAGCCAACCACCACTCTCACTGCATCCATCCCAGGATGACTGAATTCCAATTTTACCCACAAATAAAAAGTCTGGCCAAACACAAAGAAAAAAACACCAGCAAACATCCAGCTCAACTTCATTCTGCTGGAAACAAGCTGAGTTTCCAAAGTTGGCAATAATACCCTTAAAAATACCCCTCCAAACCCAAAACACACCACTAAAAAAAAACTCAGTAGGAGTGTTGCTTTCTCTTTTTCTCTCCTCTTTAAGATGCCCTTTTGAGATATTAATTTTTAAAAGGCACCTTTTCCATTCTGTTGAGGCAGGAGAAATTCTGCTATCGGGGAGATGGTATCAAGAGCAAATTGACAGAGTGCCACCCTGTGATTTTCCTCAGTTAATCTCTTAGCTAAACAATTACCCACACACTTTATTTTGCATGTGCAAATTAAAGAATCTGCCCACAACTATATACCTGACCAGAGAGAAATTGGCAGCACTCTCAGAAGTCAAAGGGACTTCATTAAACACACATAAGCTGAGGATATGGACAACTAGTTGGTAGTTGGAATGCACTGTTTGGATTATTGAATCATCACATCCATATGAAGGTACCTACAGAGCTGTGGACATGGAGCTGGAGAAGCTGCTGTGCTTCATGCATCTGGATGCTCAGCTCCTGGCATCACATCTTCACAGGGTGAAGCAGAACAGCCTAAGGAGAATAGACTGTTTCTGCAGTAGAGTTGTCCTAAAACATGATGTTACTCAGAACAAAGTCACAGCTGAGTAACCAACCTGGTTTTCCTTGAAGATTCATGTCCTCTCCTGGTCATTTTTCTCACTTTCAGCTTTCCATCCAGAAGGGGCTTCAACTCCTCTCCAGTGCAGTTGCCTTCTAACTCTGTTGGTACTTAGGAACCTTTCTCTTCTCAAGATTTGGGTCTCATCTGCAGCCAATAAGTTCATCCTTGATCACCTGTCCACATCACCAGCTTCTCAGCCACTTTCTTCTCCACCATCAGACTCACCTTCTCCCATCTCAGTCTCTCCTTCTCAGTACCATGATGCCTTATGGTTCTAAATCTGTCCTCTTCTCCTTGTTGCTCTTTATACCTATTCTCAGATCATTGTTTGCCATTAATCAACTTTTCATCTTGATGATTACTCCACACCTTTAAAAAGCCCTTCCAACTCAACACATTCTATGATTCCAAACTTGCAACTTGCTTTCAAGCTAAAATCAGTAGGAATGGGGAAGTGTTTTCAGCAAATACAAAAAAAATCCCCCCATTTCTCTTCAAAATAATCTTCAGTGGACATGACCTGTCAACTCATCAGACTTATCAGGATTCCCAGTGGTACCAGCCTATACAGAATGAGCATCTGCTGCCATTATGTCCTGCAGATGTTCTGCTGGATTTGAATTTGAAAGAAATACTATTTACACAGGGAAGAGGTTTCTTTAGGAGAGCAAGAACCTTTGTGTGCCAAAGAACAAACAGCCAAGAGAAATTGCCCTCCTTTTAAACAGATTTTTGGCTAGAAGGTCATCAGTCATAAAAGAGGAGGAGCCCAGACTGATTCAGAAATCTTCTGGTGATCTTCTTAGTCTTCCTCGAGGCATGCCTTGGATGTAGCTGGCTCAGCAAGGCAGCAAACAAAGGATTTTTAATGGCCTCCTTATCTGTTATGGGAAGGAAACTTTCAAGGGGCAAAGGAATTTTTCAAGCAGAGCATCCAGCTGAATTTCAGAGAATATAAAACTTCCACATGAGTAGCAACAGCACATGATAAAGATTATGTTCTTCAGCACCAGCAGGAAACCTTGTTTTGACTCAGAGCTTCACTCCACTTTGAAATAACTAGCACTGTATTTTTTTACTTATCTGGAAATGTATTATATTGACTGTACATTTCACAACACACATCATTAAATGCACTCTGTGAAATTCTTTTCAGTTAAAACAGTAATTTCCTAAACATGCTCCTTTGTTATTAGCACAAAGGGCAGAGAAATTTCTTGCCATTTTTTAACTTATCTAGTTAAATATCCAGGTGACTTAAGAAATTCTCTGATTGTATTTGGCAGCTGTGCTGCTATTCAAATGTTTTGCTCACTACTGTTCTGACAGTGTATTTAATTTAAGTTTATCATAAAAAGACCAGCCATGTGACATCTATGGGGCTAATGTTGATAGCTCATCATTAGGAGAAGAGAACATAGAATCTTAGAATGGTTTGGGTTGGAAGGGACCTTCAAGATTATCTAGTTCCAAACCCCTGCCATGGGCAGGGACACCTCCCACTACACCAGGTTGCTCAATGCTTCATCCACCCTCCAGGGATTGAGGAGGCATCCACAACATCTCTGGGCAACCTCTTCCAGTGTCTCACCACCCTCAAAGCAAAGAACTTCTTCCTCATGTCTCATCTAACCCTGCCCTGCTCTAGTTTTCAACCATTGCCCCTCATCTTGTGGCTCCATGCCCTGGCAAACAGCTCCTCCCCAGCTTTCCTGGAGCCTCTTCACTCACTGGGAGGCCATTGTGAGGTCTCCCCAGCTGCAGCCTTCTCTTCTCCAGCCTCAACAGCCCCAGCTCTCTCATCCTGCCCCCATAGCAAAGATGCTCCAGCCTACACATCATCTTCACGGTCTTCTCTAGACCTCCTCCAACAGCTCCATGTTCTTCTTGTGCTGAGGGCTCCAGAGCTGGACACAGTAACTCCAGGTGGGGTCTCACCAAAGTAGAAGCAGAATCCCCTCTCTCCATCTGCTGCCCACAGCTCTGCTGCTGCAGCCCAGCACACAGTTGGCTTCTGGGCTGTGAGTGCACACAGTGGGCTCATGTCCAGCTTCTCATCCACCAACATTCCCAAGCCCTTTTTCACAGCCCTGCTCTCTATCACATCCCCTCCCAGCCTGTAATAGTAACAAGGATTGAAAAAGAAGAAAGACAAAGGCCTTCCTTCATACAAGGAGAGCTATTTGAAGATCTCAAAGAGTCCTTTAAAGATGAGATGAGGAAAGAACTCCAGTGTGACTCATTTGGTTGAGACATCCTACTTCAGATATGCTAAGTGTCAGATCCTGCCTTGCATAATGAATATTTATTCCAAGAAGAGCACAAAATAGCGAAAGGCACAGATAAAAGAATTGCCTCGAAGAGTACACAGGTTTGGTAAGAGATAAGAGCTGGTTTTAGGTTGCCATGACCTGTTTAGAGATAATGGGAGCTCCAGCTTGAGAATTAAAAGGCATTGTCTTGAAACAAAAGCACTAAAACCATTCCTGATGTCAGCACTTACTTAAACCTCTCTGATGCTACAGATGTGGCTGATGATTACATAACTCACAATTACAGCTGCATCTTTTAACTTCTCCTCTGGGAATACCCAGTTCAATAAAACGTTTCCACTTAGTTAGTTCTCACCAGGTGAGATAGAATGGTTTGGGTTGGAAGGGACCTTAAAGTTCATCTAGTTCCAACCCCCTGCCATGGACAGGGACGCCTCCCACCACACCAGGTTGCTCAATGCCTCATCCAGCCTGGCCTAAAACACCTCCAGGGGCATCCTCAACCTCTCTGGGCAAATCCAAGCACTCTGAGGACTCTTA
The DNA here is from genome assembly GCA_013400935.1 of Turnix velox. Classification (NCBI taxonomy): domain Eukaryota; kingdom Metazoa; phylum Chordata; class Aves; order Charadriiformes; family Turnicidae; genus Turnix; species Turnix velox. The sequence goes on from VZTY01003295.1 coordinate 11,092, forward strand.
GTGCCTCTTTGGGGGTACCTTCTGCATATAGATGTGGGCAGCACTCAAAGAGTTGCAGTCAATGGCTCATTGTCCAAGTGCAAACCAGTGAGGAGTGGTGTTCCTCAAGGATCAGTACTGGGACCAGTGCTATTGAACATCTTTGTAGGAGATATGGACAGTGGGATTGAGTGCACCCTCAGCAAATTTGCAGATGGCACCAAGCTGTGGGGTGCAGTTGATACACCTGAAGGAAGGGATGGCATCCAGAGGGACCTTGACAGGCT
>VZTY01003295.1:15647-29499 GCA_013400935.1 Turnix velox
TGGAACAGATTGCCCAGATAGGTTGTGGATGCTGTCTTTCTGGAGGCTGGATGAGGCACTGAGCAGCCAGGTCTTGTGGGAGATGTCCCTGCCCGTGGCAGGGGGGTTGGAACTAGATGATCTTTGGGGTCCCTTCCAACCCAAACCATTCCGTGATTCTGTGATTCTAGTTCCAGCCCCCCTGCCAGGTTAGTCAATGCCTCACCCAGACTGGTCATAAACACCTCCAGGGATTGAGGGGGCATCCACAACCTTTCTGGGCAACCTTTTTCAGTGTCTCACCACCCTCACAGCAAAGAACTTCTTCCTTATCTCCAGCCTAAATCTCCCCTCTTCCAATTTGCACCCATTGATGCCCCTGATCACTGCAGGGAGATGGGACCAGGTGGTCTTTGAAAGGCCTTTCTAACCCATTTTGTTCTATCTTTATATCTGAACTGGGATCTGGACTGAGAGACTTCACCTTGCTGGCACTGAACCCAAAAACCTTCACAAAATAACAGGAAAATCTTTTACCTTCTATCCTCATACATGTCCAGGTGGTTGGTCCAATTTTTAAAGTGTTAAGTAAGATTCCTCAAACATTAACCTCTATGAAATAGGTTCAAAAGTGAAGAAATCCATCATTTAGATAACATATTTTGACAGCTGCAAAGGTAGAGCCATGCAGGATTTACTGCATGTTCCCATGTCATTACACAGCAGGTACAAAAGGCACATCTTTTTTATTTTTAATACTCTCTGCAGAGGCTTTCAAGTCTGCACCTTTCCATAAAACTTCCATCATGGCATTTCACTTGGAGAGCTTTCCTAATAGCTTCTCAATTGCCACACTTTCCAGTGGCTTCAAAAACAAGTAAATTATGCTGCAGTAACAGGTTCAAACATCTCTTTTCATTCACCCACCTGGCATAATGGAGCTGTTTACTTCTGGGTTCTCTCTAGAAGGTTAAGGTTTTCAACCCCTCCATTAACCCAGCAAACCGTGTTTGCAGTGACAGCAAAGTTCAGATCATTCTGCACCCAGAATTTTTCAAGCTTTTCACCAACAAGCCAGGGTACATACATCAGGTATGTTGGAAGCTCTAGCACCATTTCCAGGCACTTCATAGCTTTTAATGAAAGCTCAATGCAGCCCAGATGATTTAAGCTGCAGCCCAGACTGAAAGGACTCCTAAACATGTCTTTTCTCTCTCATGCTGGAGGCAGCAACTTTCATGGAAAGACCTAATAGAAATCTTGCAACAATATCAACAGGTCCCTCACCAAGCTCTGTGGTGCTGTCGACATGGTAAAAAGAGGGGATGGCATCCAGACGGACCTTGATAGGTTTAAGAGGTGGGCCCATGCCAACCTCATGAAGTTCAATAAGGCCAATTACAAGGTCCTGCACCTGGGTCAGGGCAACTCCAAGCACAGACACAGGCTGGATGGAGAGTGGCTTGAGTGCAGCCCTGAAGAGAAGGATTTGGGGGTGTCAGTGGATGAGAAACTCAACATGAGCCAGCAGTGTGTGCTTGCAGCCCAGAAGCCAACCCAGTCCTGGGCTGCATCAAGGAAAGTGTGACCAGCAGGGCAAGGGAGGGGATTTTGCCCCTCTACTGGGCTCTGGTGAGACCCCACCTGGAGTTACTGTGTCCAGTTCTGGAGCCCTCAAAAGAAGAAGGACATTGAGCTGTTGGAGCAGGTCCAGAGGAGAGCCACAAGGATGATGAGAGGGCTGGAGCATCTCCCTTCTGAGGACAGGCTGAAGGAGTTGGGGTTGCTCAGCCTGGGGAAGAGAAGGCTCAGGGGTGACTCAGAGTAGCTTCTCAACATCTGAAGAGGGCTTAAGAAAGGCTCAGGAGGACTTTTGAATAGGGTCCAGGATGGCAGGACTTGGAGTAATGGATGCAAATTGGAAGAGGGGAGATTTAGGCTGGAGAGAAGAAAGAAGTTCTTTACAGTGAGGGTGTTTAAACACTGGAAGAGGTTGCCCAGAGAGGTTGTGGATGCCCCCTCAATCCCTGGAGGTGTTTAAGGCCAGGCTGGATGAGGCACTGAGCAACTTGGTGTAGTGGGAGGTGTCCCTGCCTTTGGCAGGGGGATTGGAACTAGATGATCTTTAAGGTTCCTTCCAACCTAAAACATTCTATGATTCTCTATGAATTTCCATCAACTCAGATGGTTGGGGCTTAAGACAACAGGGCCACAGCTTCTTGTCTCCTATCTAGCAATGCAAAATTCCTGGAGGAGAGGAGGAGGAATAAAAAGGGAAGGGGGAAGAGATCTCCATCCTAATATACTGCAGTAAAAGATGAAAAGCTGTCCTCTTACTACTAAACATTTTCAGGAAGAATTATTAACAATGCCATCTGCCAAGGAGGAAGTAACCCAGCTTCTGTTGGAGAGAGACAATATGGAGATCTATGGAGAATTTAAGAATAGAAGCTCTTGGCATCCAGGTGAAAATCAGGCAGAATTGATGGTTCCCAGGTCTTCACCTTGCAGGCTTCTCCCAGCATCCTCTCCCAAATCCCTCATCAAACCGAACTCCACTCCCAGGAGACTCACTATGCTGCACAACTCCACCTCCTTTGTTCTTCTTGAATATGATACACCATTCCCATGTAAACTCTTGATTTATTCATTGAAATTATCAATCCCAACTAAGATCTAGACCCCAGGAGGAATCAGGCTCCCTGCAGGAGTTTCACTGAAATGACCATCAGCTTCTGCTGGAGTTACACATGAGCACAAGGAAAAATTAAAATGCAGCATGGGAGTTGATGCCAAGTTTGGGACCCTTCTCTTTATGGTTCACATTCCTTTCTGAGAACTTCCTTCCTTCCTTCCTTCTATCTATCCATCCATCTATCCATCCCCTTCTGAGGATGCTAAGAACCTCCAGCAGTTCTGCTCTCAGCATTTTCCTAGAGGAGCTTGACATGTACAGTTCTGGGCTCAGTTTTCTCCTGAGAAACACAAACCCTGACAGACAATAGGAAATTCTTTGTATTTGCTAATCCAGAGGAGCACTGTGGGACTCATCATTCCCAAATTCAGAATTATAAATCCACCCCTCACATCAAGTGGTTTCCCAGAACTGGGAAAGAAAATTAGACTTTGTGCATTCAAAATCCAGTTGTGATCTTCAGTTGTACCATCACTGAAAGAAAAATCCTCTCTCTCCCCACACCTTCCCTCAGTGTTTGTGTCAGACTTAGTATTTCTGGCGAGATGAGAAAAGAAAATGCTATGTTAATACAAAGCTCCTTAAATAAACCACGCAGATCTCCCAGAAGTGATTCAAAGAACATTCATGCAAAATTCAGGGTAGGTAAGAGGAGAAAGCAAATTGACTGAGTATTTGGGGCTAATAGTGACAGCTCAGTCGTTACACAGAGAATAACAGAAGTTATTTGTGAGGAAGGACTCCAGCCTACCCACTTTGCCGTTCCTCCAGACTCAATTGTGGCACAACCCAGCCCTGAATATTTCATCTTAAAATACATCTGCTGGCATCAGTGTTATTTGTCTTGGCAGATTTTGGAGCTTATGCAGAAAATAAAAAAGGCAGGAGGCTTACTCACGTGGAATAGGAGGCAGTAATGCAAAACACACAGGGAACAATAGGAGAAAATATGAAATAAGATATCATTTATAACACCTTCATCTTATGCACATTGGATAAATGAGATATTAGACACCTCATTAGTACTTTTCATCTTAGTAAACACAGCGTTAGGACCGACCATACCGTGGCTTCATCTGCAAAGGAAAACATTCTACTTGTATTTTTCTCTCTGCTCTGCATGCAGTTCGTTTTCCAAAATGCAACGGGGCGTGCATTACAGACACAACTCCACCCTCCTGCAGCTGAAGGACAGCTGTCCCGAGCATTCTCTAGCGTTATGCAGAAGCCTGATGGAGTGAGAGGTGTCTGGGGGACAAGCCAAGAGTGAGCCTTTAGTGCCATTCTTGCAGGGCGAGTGCAGCTTGAGGAATGTTACTGGAAAGAAGTGGCCAGGAATCGATGCTGTTTTCAGCAGCAAGCAACTTTTGGCAGCCAAAAAAAAGGGGAGGGGTGGGGGGGGAGAAGTGTGTAATGATGAGAGCTGAAACAAACAGGATTTCTTTGAGAAGAAGCAGCGTGGCTGTAACCCCTCATCTAGAACCACCCTTGGTCCATGTGTGTCCTGGGAGAGCTGTCACACACCAAAAAGGCAAGCAAAAGGGTGGGACACCACGTCGGGTGGTGGTGCACTGACAGGCTGGGGGGACACACAGCACACTCTAGGGACATACATGGGGGGGAAAAACCAAAAAAATAATAAAATAGAAACAAACAAAACATGGATCCATAGTGCCACAAACCTTCTGGCTCTGTGTTCTCTTTGAGGTGCACTTGCTTCAGTGGGCAGCAGAAGATTTCGTGACACTTAGCACGAAAAGGGGACTCTTTTTTCTTTAATTCCGCAGATTGGATGGAATCTTGCCGTAACATAATGTACTCCTGTGTGCCAGGGGGAGCGTCATCCATAACTGTGGTCACCACACATAACAAAATGAACTCAAGTTAGAGCTTGGGGAAAGCAGTCTAGAGAATTCAATCATCTACAGCATGTCAGGGTTGGGGGGAGAGGGAGGGAAAGAAAGGGAGGGAAAAGAGGTTTCTAAGGAAAGGAAGGGACAGGGGGAAGAAAGGAAGGAAAGAGAGGTTTGTAAGGAAAGGAAAAATCAAATTTAAAGAGTATCTTAGCCATGGTGGTAAGAAAGGTGGGGGAAATACTTTTATAAACATCTTCTCATAAGTACTTCTCATAAATATCAACACTTTCTGTTTCATGCAGCTTTCATAGATAACAATAACCTCTTCCAATAAACAAGGATCCTATGTCTTTGATTTATGCTCCTCTAGCTACTTGGCATGCAGATTAAAGAGGGAAAAAAAGGCAAACAGGGCATGCTGGTATTGCCTAGCCACACACAACAATCTCTCCTTCAACACCAGGGAGTAATCATTCCACATCTGCACATAACACAGTGTCTCTCTCTTCCCCACAGGAAAAAGAAGGTGCCTTTATCAGGACATGTAATTACACACAGTTCCTTAGAGCAAGGATGATAATCAGTGGATAAAAGAGTAGTTGTACAAAGAGAAAGTACATCAATCCTTCTGATAGTTCTCTCCTGGAACAGCAAGTCGTTTTCTAAAGTTGACCTTATAAATCAATAGTGCCATTAATAATATCCACCATACACAGCCTCAAATGTTTTCTGAATGGGGTCAGAGAAATAAAATATACAGCATGCAGAAAGCCCCAGCTACCTCAAACTACCACATTACCAGCAAGAATTGAAACACTTCTCCACTATTCAAGAAAGCTTACAGCTTTAAGGCATAGATCATGTCTCAAGAACAGAAATAAAATGTTTTTTCAAAAGTCTGTAACCACTGCTAGGTATTTATAGTGTGTTGCAGAAATATAAAACCACTGTCCAAAAACAGGATGAGATTTTCCAAATCCATTGCAAAAAAAAAATTTAAAAAAATGAACATTCATATAATATTTTTAAAAAATACTTAAGTCCAAATATTAGGAAAGTGAAATTACAACAATCAGGAAAGTAGCTATTGACAGCCTAGTCTAGTACTGCAGATACACCAGAATCAGAACAGTTTGTGTTGGAAGGGACCTAAAAATTATCTAGTTCCAACCCCCCTTTCATAGGCAGGGACACCTCCCACTACACCAGGTTGCTCAGTGCCTCATCCAGCCTGGCCTTAAACACCTCCAGGGATTGAGGGGGCATCCACAGCCTCTCTGGGCAACCTCTTCCAGTGTCTAGATGCACTTGTCCTGTGTAAATTTATATGTGCCTGGAAGTGCTGGCCCATATTTCACTTCCTCCTAAGTATCTATCATTGCATAATAATTTTTTAAACTCTGTGATTTAAATGTGGATCCCTGCAGCAAATCATAGAATCATGCAATAGTTTGGGTTGGAAGGGACCTTCAAGATCATCAAGTTCCAGCCCCCCTGCCCTAGGCAGGGACACCTCCCACTACATCAGGCTGCTCAGTGCCTCATCCAGCCTGGCCTTAAACAGCTCCAGAGATTGAGAGGACATCCACAATCTCTCTGGGCAACCTCTTCCAGTGCCTCACCACCCTCACAGCAAAGAACTTGTTTCTTATGTCAAGCCTAAATCTACCCCCTTCCAATTTACATCCACTGTTTCTGGTCCTCCCATCCCATATCTTATTACAAATTCCTTCCCCTGCCTTTCTGTAGGACCCCCTCAGGGACTGATATGTTACTATAAGGTCCCCCCTGAGCCTTCCCTTCTCCAGGCTGATATGACCTTCTTGCATTTTCACACTCTACCTTTTTTTTCCCCCTCTCCTATTAGAATCATAGAATCGTTTGGCTTGGAAGGGAGTTCCAAGTTCCAACCCACCTGCCATGGGCAAGGACCCTCCAATTAGATCAGCACCAGTAAGACTAATCCCTGGGTGATGTATGAGTGATTCAATTTGATAGTCTTTTTACAATGGGCAGCCACCTTCTTTCAAAGCCCTCATTAATCCCCAGGAGACATTTTGCACCTTGGCTGTTGCTGCCTCATTAGCAGCCTAAGGAACACACACTAATAATGCATGTAAAGGGCCATTAGAAGGGATGCAGGAGCTAATAGGAAAGCACAATAGGAGAAAATAAAACAAGAAGAAGAGCAGTAAGTCAATGGAGCACAAGGTCTGAGTTGTCAGACAATTACTCCCCTAACAATATTAACTTTGTTTTGGCTTGTTTGAAGGGTATTTATGCATCCATGAGACATACTGACTGTCCTGAGAACAAAAGACAATCACTGGGAGTAATTATGATGGGTAATTAGAGCAAATCAACACACAAGATGCACCAAAGACCAACAAGTCCTGCTGGGTCAGCTCCTCCAAGAACTGAAGTTGCTGTTTTAAAGCCACCACCAAGCTGTGTCAATGACATCAGCACCACAACCCTCTGATACACGGAGAAAGGAGAACAGGCAGCCAGGAAAGGAGTGAAACCCACAGCTCCCACAGACTGGTTCCATCCACCCAAAAATAGTTGCTTGACATCATGAGGTAGGTCCACCCTTATCTAGGGAAAGCTCAATAAGGCAGATGAAGAGGATAAAACCAGTGCTTTACCAGTCTTTGCTCATATAAACATTTTTTATCTAAATATGAATAAGCTACAGGGAGAATTACACCCTCACTAAATGCAGAACATGCTGAGAACAACAAAAGCTCAACAGGTCCACAGAATCTGGGACAACAGGGGTAAACAAGCCTAGGTTTTGAGGACCATCACAGTATTGACATCCTCAGCAACCACATATCTAAGAAAGCTTTAATAGCAAAATGAAGTATGGAAAACTTAATTGATGTCAGTGCTTCGAAGGGAATAGCTAAAACCTTTGCTTAGCATGATGAATGGCCCTAAGTCAGGCAGAGAATTTATGAGGAAACACCCCCCTGACACCCATGACTCCTTTCCCATGTTGTGCTGACAGCCAGACACCCTCATGGAGTCACAGAAAGCACAGATATTTACTATTTTCTTAATCCCCTCGTGAGACCCCAACTGGAGTTACTGTGTCCAGTTCTGGAGCCCTCAACAGAAGGACATTGAGCTGTTGGAGCAGGTCCAGAGGAGGCCACGAAGATGATGAGAGGGCTGGAGCACCACCCTTCTGAGGACAGGTTGAAGGAGTTGGGGTTGTTCAGCCTGGAGAAGAGAAGGCTCAGGGGGGACCTCAGAGTAGCTTCTCAATACCTGAAGGGGGCTACAGAAAGGCTGGGGTAGGACTTTTGAATACTGTCCAGGATGGCAGGACTAGGAGGAATGGATGCAGATTGGAAGAGGGGAGATTGAGGCTGGAGAGAAGAAAGAAGTTCTTTACAGTGAGGGTGTTTAGAAACAGGAAGAGGTTGCCCAGAGAGGCTGTGGATGCCCCCTCAATCCCTGGAGGTGTTTAAGGCCAGGCTGGATGAGGCACTGAGCAACCTGGTGTAATGGGAGGTGTCCCTGCCCATGGCAGGGGAGTTGGAACTAGATGATCCTTAAGGTCCCTTCCAACCCAAACCATTCCATGATGATTCTGTGATAAAAGGAATTCCAATATTCCCATGACACAATTCAGCACAAAAATTTCTAGACTTCTAAGTCTCCATCACCCTTTCAGGTTACTAAATGGAACGTGAATTTTCTCCCTCCTTCTTCAGTTCCTTTATGTAAGTTTTATGCTGTGAACCCCAAGATAATTATACTTGTAATAGATTCATTATTCTGGCATTTTAGAAGGACTAAAGCCATAGTTCTACACTAGATCTTTAAGCCATTATTTAAAACTAATGATCTTTCAAAATGCTGATATAAATTACATTGCAATGGGTTACTAGGAGTTGATGCTTTTGGGTTTCAGCAATAGCCTAAGTGTTTTTCTGTGTATTTGGTGGGAAAGGGAAGTTAAACTCCTATTTGTGGCATAAATAGCACAGAAAAATTGAATTTTCACTGTTGATATCCAAGTAATCATCCTTAGAGTGAAGCAAACAATCCACCTCCTGCCTTGATTATCAGCTAAGGCAGAGATTCCCCAATGCATCTAATGGCAGGAGAAGGACAGAAAGTTAGAACAAACTCCACTTAAATCTGTTCCAGTTCATTCCCAGGTGGACTTTTGCTGTCTGCTTGAGGTGGACCATCAATAGTTACTGCAGAGTCCCTTCGTATACACTCCAGAAAGCCCTTATGAGAGTCAGGAACAAAGTGATGCCATTAAAACCTGCTTTAGGCAAAACATTTAATTCTTAATTAATTCTTAAAGTTTGCACAACCCTGTCTTCACTCCCACATCAAAGAATTTCACTGATGACTTCAGATAGCATTTTTATTTCCTGACTTGAAACTAACTTTCCACTGTGAGACAGCTTCATTTTTTAAAGAAGCAGACACTGTTTTGAAATCAAAATTGAAACCCAACCCCCTGAACACATTTCTTACAACACTGCAAGAATTTATAAGCTTCGCCTGCAGGAAAATTCTGAAATATTTTCTCTTTAGGTCAACCACATGGAATAGTTTTTGTCAGATCCACCAAAAATATTTGCACAAAACACTCCCCCTTGACCTCAAAGAGTAATGGGATTAACTGATAGCAGTTATAGGCTCTAAAAAGACTAGCCAAGATAAGGCTGCTTTTATATCCTTGTGCATAATAAAGACAGTGACAACCAAGATCAAAAATTTCTTGAGGAATTCTGCTGAGAGTTTGTCTCCTCTTTCCCCTGTGGAAATGTTTCCACACTGGGCTCTATTTCCCAGCTACTCCAGGAACTGACCCACGACCAAACAGCCCTTGATTAATCCTAATCATAGAATCATAGAATAGTTTGGGATGGAAGGGACCTTAAAGATCATCGAGTTCCAACCCCCCTGCCATAGGCAGGGACACCTCCCACTACATCAGGCTGCTCAGTGCCTTGTCCAGCCTGGTCTTGAACACCTCCAGAGAGGGGGCATCCACAACGTCTCTGGGCAACCTCTTCCAGTGTCTCACCACCCTCACTGTAAAGAATTTCTTTCTTATGTCAAGTCTAAATCTACCCCCCTCAAATTTACATCCTTTGTTTCTAGTCCTCCCATCCGATACCATATTAAAAATTCCTTCCCCTGCCTTTCTGTAGGACCCCCTCAGGTACTGATAAGTTACTATGAGGTCCTATGGCCACTATTTGGTGATGTGGCCACCGTGTGCTGATTTTACTGTGCCCACACACAAGAGGGTGGTTTGGGTGGGCAGATGTTTCTTCTCCAGATGATGCTAAGCCCTGCCTTCAGCCTATCCCATCCAAACAGTGGATGGAGAGATAGGATGAGGGGCAGTGGTTTGAAACTAGAGCAAGGCAGGGTTAGATGAGATTTAAACTAGAGATGAGACGAGACTTGTGTTCTCTCAACCAGTAGCACACAGCTAACATGTGTAACATGGAACTCAGCAACCACATTTCAGAGAAACCTACTTCTGAATGACTTTTAAAACACTGATATATTTATTTCAGATATCCTGACAGGACAAGGGGCAATGGTTTTAAACTAGAGCAGGGAAGGTTCAGATTAGACATTAGGAAGAAGCTCTTCCCCATGAGGGTGGTGAGACACTGGCCAAGGTTGCCCAAAGATGTGGTGGAGCCCCATCCCTGGAGACATTGAAGGCCAGGCTTGCTGAGGCTCTGAGCAACCTGATAAAGAGATGACCCATCTCCCTGCTCATTCAGGACTAAGTAACATTCACAATAAAGGTCGTTAAGCTTGAGCAATCTGGTCTAGTCCCTGCCCAAGGGTGGGTGGTTGGTATTAGATGACCTTTAAGGTCTCTCCCCCAAACCATTTGTGTGATCCTAATTCACACTCCATGATGCCGACTCACTGCTGCCCCCCTTCCCAGACAGCAAGGTTTGTGATTTAGCTGTGCAAGGTGTGAGCCAACCCAAATTTAACTCATCAGCTCAGGTCACTACTTCGTAGAATCACAGAATATCAGAGATTGGAAGGGACATGAAGAGATCATCTAGTCCAATCCCTGCTTGCTACTGAATGGATAAATATTCCTTCCCTGCCTGCTCCCAGGAGCTTTTTGCTTTTCCCATCTGCTCAAAGAAATGCAAGCTGGCAGCTTTCCCAACAGGTGGCTGCTCCCTGCTCCACAGCAGACAGGAGAGTACCCTACTAGTAAGAGAGCTTTGAAGAGCTGTAGCTCATCACCTAGGAAATATTAGAATGCTCCTGTGCAACGTAACTATAATCACAATTTAATTATTAATCAAGCCCAATTTGAGGAGAATAGCTTCCAATGACATGGGAAGTCAAGAGAAGCCATTCTTCTGTCTGCTGTGTGCGTGTCAAGCCCAGCAGACACAGGGACCAGCCTCTGTCACAGCTACAAACACACCCAGAGTTTTCAGGGACTGCTCGTGGAGAAGGATATTTGAAAGGACGTGGTATCCTCCAGGGGAGGAGACCATATGAGGACAGGCTGGCTGCTGAGAGAGCTGGGGCTGTTGAGGATGGAGAAGAGAAGGCTGTGGGGAGACTTCCCAGTGTCCTCCCTGTGCCTGAAGGGGCTTCAGGAAAGCTGGGAAGGGGCTGTTTGCCAGGGCATGGAGATACAGGATGAGGGGCAGGGGTTTTAAACGAGCAGGGCAGGGTTAGATGAGACATGAGGAAGAAGTTCTTGTCCATGAGGCTGGTGAGACACTGGCCCAGGTTTCCCAGAGAGGAGGTGGAAGCCCAATCCCTGGAGACATTCAAGTTCAGGCTTTCTGAGACTCTGAGCAACCTCATCTAGTGCTAGATAGAATCATAGAAAGTATGGTCCCTTCCAACCCAAAAAAGATCATCTCATTCCAACCCCCCTGCCATGGGCAGGGACATCTCCCACCACATCAGGTTGCTCAGTGCCTCATCCAGCCTGGCCTTAAACACCTCCAGGGATTGAGGGGGCATCCACAACCTCTCTGGGCAGCCTCTTCCAGTGTCTCACCACCCTCACAGCAAAGAACTTCTTTCTTATCTCCAGCCTGAATCTCCCCTCTTCCAATTTGCATCCATTGAAGTCCCAGCTCACTGCAAGGAGATGGGACTAGGTGGGTCCTTCTAACCCATCACATTATGTACCTCAACTGGGATCTGAACTGAGATTTCACTCTGCTGGCACTGGCCCAGGTTGCCCAGAGAGGTGATGGAGCCCCCATCCCTGGAGACATCCAAGGCCAGGCTTGCTGAGGCTCTGAGCAACCTCATCTAGGACAACATGTCTCTACTCAGTGCAGAGGGTTGGACTAGATGGAATTTGGTCCCTTCCTACTTTGTGATTTCATGATATGGAAATGGCAGGTCCTTGGCCAGCTATAACCCATCCATATGCAGCAGTAGATGCTTCATCTCCAAACTAAGCTTTGGCAGCCACCCAACAGGGGAAAAGTGGTGCTGAGGGACATGGTTTATCCCTAACCCCCCAAACAAAATATTTTCTTCCATTAGGGTCAGTGTTAGTGATGGTTTTGGAAGTATTGAGTTGACAGTTGGACTCAATGGCTCCTCTCTAGACAATTGTGTGATTCCAAAGCACCAGTATACAGCCTGTGGATCAACCATTTCTCCTTGTGCTGCAAAGATGGAAGGATGGGAGGCTTGTGGACAATGGGAGGAGATGGGAAGAAGCCCCAAATGGAAACAAGAGCTTCCAGCCCTCATTCACCCCCAACCTAACCCCAAATCCAGTCTGGCCAACTCAATGCAGAGATTATCTCTGAGTTTCTCTCATGTTCCTCTCCACAGAGGAAGCCTGGGAGAAAAAATGTGGAATGATGCTGTTTCTAAGAGAAAATCCTTGCAGTGCAGTGAAAAATCAGGCAACCAGAGGAGGAAGCAGCAAGAGAACTGCTGCCAAGGTCCAAGGAGCAGCAGGAGGCTGACAGTTTTTAAGAGAGCTTTGGAGAGCTATAGTTCACTGCTTATGAAATATCAGAATGCTCCTGAGCAATATAACTTTAATAACAATTTAATTATTAATCTAGCCCAATTTGGAGTGATGAGAATAGCTTCCAATGACATGGGAAGTCAAGAGAAGTGAGAATGCCTGTAGCTTTTAATTCCTATTTATAGAGCAGCGAGTGACAACAGAAGGGCTACAAAAGGAGACATAAATTTCCCTCACAGTGGGGAGAAAAAAAAAACAAACAAAAAACAAGAAGAAAGAACTAACAGAAATCAAAATCATCCTGGAAGAGCAGAAGAAGGACCAAAGTCTGCAAATGCAACAAAAAAATCAACTGAAAGACTGCATCCTTCTTGGAAACCTAAAGGAGGATCAGTCAGAGCTGTTGAGGAACAGGAGATGGGCAGCAGAACAACAGACTAAGGCTGTTTCAGAGTCCCTCTGCTACTGCAGCTCTTGGGTATCTCACTCAGAGAAAGAAGACAAGAAGAGAAGCATCATTCACAAAAGGACAGGTGACTCTCAGTGACCTCCAATGATAGGACAAGGGGCAGTGGGAGCAAGATGGAACACAGGAGGTTCCATTAAAATAGAAGAAAGCACTTTTTCCCAGTGAGGGTGAGAGGAGAGTGTCCCAGGCTGCCCAGAGAGGGGGTGGGGTCTCCTTCTCTGGAGACATTCAAACCCCACCTGGATGCCTTCTTGTGGGACCTGGTCTGGGTGTTCCTGCTCTGGAAGGGGGATGGGACTGGATGATCTCTTGAGGTCCCTTCCAATCCCTGACATTCTGTGTGACCCAGTGCAAGGACACACATCACTTCTAAGTCCCAGGGACAAACCATACCCTACACCACCAGCCCTCCACTGAGGCAGGACCACCAAGCCCTGCAGGTGGAGCCACTTCACAAAGTGTGTGGGAAGAGACAACTCTTAAACTTGGTAATTTTTTGGGGAAAAGTGAGTTCTTTGTCACCTTGAGTATCAGCCAAAGGTGTTATGATTACAGTTATAGAATCATAGAATGGTTTGGGTTGTAAGGTACATGTGATTTCATTTCCTCCTTGTTCTATGGCACCCTGTAGACTGTGTGACATTTCAGTGACCTTTCAGGAAATTAATAATGCATTTTCCTAAAAACCCACCCTACAATTCCTGCCATTCTCATGAGAAGGGGATCATTGCAGCATTCCAATGGCTCTCATTATCATAGAATAGTTTGGGTTGGAAGGGACCTTAAAGACCATCTAGAATCATAGAATCATAGAATCATAGAATAGTTAGGGTTGGAAGGGACCTTAAAGATCATCGAGTTCCAACCCC
>VZTY01003296.1:7110-21798 GCA_013400935.1 Turnix velox
TGGCCCAGGGGCTGCTCCTGTCACTCCCAGAGGTTCAGGACCTTTTCTTGCTGATGGTGATGCTTCTCTGAAGCATCTGTTGCACCTCCCTGAAGAATTTTCTTCCTTTCTTTAAGACCTTGTGAGAAAAGGCTGAGGGAACTTGGAGAAGACAGAGAAGCCACTTCCTGTGGGACCTGATCCAGGAGTTGCTGCTCCAGAATGGGATCAGATGATCTCTTCAGGTCCTTTCAAATCCCTGACATGCTGGGATTCTGTTTGGAGCTGATTCTTGTGGGTTCTCCTTCTTTAGAGACATTCAAACCTCACCAGGATACCTTCCTGCAGGACTTGGTCTGTGTGTTCCTGCTCCAGCAGGCTGATTGGACTAGATGATCTCTTGAGGTCCCTTCCAATCCCTGATACTCTGTGATTTTGTGATCTACCAGAGCCTTTGGTGCTATGGAAACCCCAGTTCACAGCCTGGTGCATTGCTGTGAGCAATTAACTAGCTTTAATTCTCATTTTCTAGGGATATTTTTGACTTGTGTATTAAGCAAACATTTATGCAATGCACCGTGGAATCCATAAATCTTAATTAAGTTGAACCTATGGCTTTGCTAGAGCAGAGAATTGCTGCCAGACTTGCTGTGGTGGTAGGGATGATGGTCTGGGGTGATGGCAGGGCTCTGCTCTTCAGGGTGCTGGGGCTTGGTTCTGCTTTCACCAGGGCAAGGCTTAAGGAGATCCAGGCTTTGTGCCACTGCTGGGTTTGGCAGCTTTGTGAGGGTTCTGTGGCATGTGATGAGTGGCAAAGGACTCGGCTAGTGAAGGAGGCTGCTCATACTTGGGAGAGGAGAGCTTGGCTGTACTTCACCATGCTGAATAGAATCATGGAGTTGGAAGGGACCTTCCAAGTCTACCTAGCCCACATCCTGCACAAGATGAGGTTGCTAGGAGCCTCAGCAAGCCAGGGATAGACCCTCCACCACCTCTCTGGGCTACCTGTTGCATTTGTCCCTCATGAGGAAGAACTTCTTCATCGTGTCTCATCTAACCTTGCCATGCTCAAGTTTAAAGCCACTTCCCCTTGTCCTGTGGCTCCAGTCCCCCCCCAGTTTTTCTACAGGCCCCCTCTTTTGTAGAACAACCCCCTTAAACTCTCCCCAGAGCCTCATCCCTGACCCAAACCCACCACATCACTCTTGATTTTGGGGAGAGAGCGTCCATAGCAGGTTGCAGGTAGAAGAAATGTGTAAAAACAGGTTGAATTTGGATTTCACAGAATCACAGAACATCAGGGATTGGAAGGGATCTGGAGAGATCATCTAGTCCCATCTCCCTGGTGGAGCAGGAATCAGGTCCCACAGGAAGGTGTCCAGGTGGGGTTTGAATGTCTCCAGAGAAGGAGACCCCACACCCTCTCTGGGCAGCCTGGGACACTGCTCTGTCACCCTTACTGTGAAAAAGTTTCTTCTTATATTTCTGTGGAACAGGATGAGCCTTTTTTATATCCAAGAAGCAAGTTCTCACCACTTTTCTTTAGTGTCTGTGTGCAGGTGTGTTTAGGAATCCTTCAGGAAAAGGGGATGTTTGGATGCTGAGAGATGAAATGACTCCTCCTTTGGATGTGACTGTGCCAAATCCTGCTGTAAAGTGGGATCAGCTCTTTCCTTCCTGCTGCTGGGAAGCTGGGCTGGAAGCAGATGCGTGCCTGAAGTGCGTGACACTGTTTATTCCTTACCTCCCTTTTGCATGATAAAATAACCTATGAAAATAAATAACAAGAACTTAATAGGCACAGGGGACTGGGCCTTTGGCAGTGATGCCAATCAGCTGTGCCTCAGTAATGCTCTAATTAAAAACTGCAAATTACAGCCGGCTGCAGCTTGATTGTAAGGGGCTGGCTGGGTTGGGGACTTTGCTCTGGGTGGTGAGGAATGCCTGGGTGCTCCTTACATTCACATTTTCTCTTTCCCATCAGGTGTGGTGAACCCTGGGATAACCAAAAGGTTGAGGTCTTCCATTCAATGGGATTTAGGAAGTCCAAAGCAGAGAGTGGAGGTGGCTTAATTACGGGCATTGCCAGTGGAAACTGGTGACACTGATCCCTGAATCTCATGTCTGCCTCATCCCCATGCAGAGAAGCTGGTGCCTGGTAGGTCCTGCTCATGTTTGAGAAGCAATTCCAGCCTTTCCTGTGCTTTGGGAATGGGAGACACGTGTTTGTAGATGGCTGAGCTTTGTGCCCTGTGATCTTTCTGCCTGTGGTTTCCACATTTCAAAGCACATCCCTCACACCCAAAGTCCCTCTAGACATTTCAACCCTCTCTTCACCTTGTTTTGTCTTTGCTGAGTTTCATTCTGCTCCCACCAAGCCACCAGTTGCTACCTCTCATCATTGCAGTCTCATTAAGGGTTTGCAACATGATCTCACAAAAGAGACATTTATTTATGAAAATCCATTTGGACAAACTCAACAATCAGAGAGAGAAAGAGAGACTTTTGGGGAAGAGGGTTGGACTTTTTCTCCATAGAGATGCTCCTGCTGGAAGAACTTCACACAAAGCTTCTATCACCCAGCCCCCTCAACCAAATAACAAACCCCAGGTGGATGTCACAGCCCAAATTTGTCCCCTCCTGGCCCCAACTGCATCACATGGCACAGAATCAAGAGCCTTTTATCCAGGATGGGAAGCTGAAAGGCTGAGCCACCCTCTGTCATTGCTGATCCTCAGCTGCTCCTGTGACTCACTGACCCTTCTCTGGGCTGTGAGACCTCGTTTAATAGTGACCACCTTGTTTAACTGATGAGTGTCATTGAGCTTCCAGAGGAGATGGGGTTTTTTTCAGTAGATTTTTGCAGGAAAAAGGGCTATTTGCTTGTTCAGCTTAAAGTTATAATTGCTATATTAATTATTCATCTGGAGACCTGTTTTCGGGGCAGGGTGGCGTGTTCTGTGGATGAGAAGCAGATCCCTGAAGCTTGAGCAGTGATTTTTATTTTGAATTTTTTTCTTTTCCTTTTTTTTTTTTTTTTTTTAATTACTGTTGTTATTTTACCATTAAGCAAAAGCTAGGAGCTCCTGAGCTGGGAACTTTGGTTGTGTGATCTCAAAGGAGGGCTCTGTCTGAAAAAAAAATCAACCCCAAAACTCCTCAGTATTGCAGAAATATGCAGCAAACTGTGGATACACTACTTCCAACCAAGACCACCACCCACTGGGAGATGTGGTGATCTCAGCTGGGCCAAGCAATGGACACCTACCTCCAGGAATGGCAAAATAAAAGTAATAATAAAGATAAGTAGAGAGAGGTGGTGGAGGCCCCATCCAGCCTTGAGACATTCAAGACCAGGCTTGCTGAGGCTCTGAGCAACCTCATCTAGTGCAGGGAGTGGCACAAGGTGGGCTTGGAGGGGTCCTTCAGCCTGGAGAAGAGAAGGCTCAGGGGGGACCTCAGAGGAGCTTCTCAATACCTCAGCCTACAGAAAGGCTGGGGTAGGACTTCTGAATAGGGTCCAGGATGGCAGGACTAGGAATGATGGATGCAAATTGGAAGAGGGGAGATTTAGGCTGGAGAGAAGAAAGAAATTCTTTCCTGTGATGGAGGTGAGAGCCTGGCAGAGGTTGCCCAGAGAGGCTGTGGATGCCCCCTCAATCCCTGGAGGTGTTTAAGGCCAGGCTGGATGAGGCATTGAGCAACCTGGTGTGGTGGGAGGTGTCCCTGCCTATGGCAGGGTTGGAACTGGATGATCATAGAATGGTTTGGGTTGGAAGTGACCTTAAAGATCATCTGGTTCTTTAAGGTCCCCTACAACCCAAACCATTCTATGATTCTAGGTGATGGACAGGCAGCATTTTGTCTGTCTGTACTGTCCCAAGCCCCACAAACAACAGGGATTGATGGAATGTGCTTTGCTCTGACTTCTATGTTTGCAAAGAGGTCTAGTTTTCTTAGGCTCTTGCCTGTATTTTTGGGTTTTGAGGTGATGCCACACAAAATGGGGTAAAAGTTGTATTTTGGGTCAATTGAGCAGATTTAGAGGTGAGTGTGGAGAGAGGGATGTGCTGAGAGCTGGGTGGGAGCAGCAATCTCTGAGTGCCAGGAAGCAAACCTCAGCTTCTGTCTGTTCCCCGGGGGATAAGGAGATGGCTCTAGGCTGGGTTTTAAGTTTCAGAACTCCCTTCTGCAATGGTTTTGGCTTGGAGAGAAGCTTAATTTGGCTTGGGAAGCTCCCCTTAATGATAGTGGGTGTTATCTGTGTGCCTCTGAGGAGGAGATGTCTGCAGACCTGCTGAGTGATTCTCTCCAGATGCTATTATTTTGCATTTCAGAGAGCCAGGAAAAGATACAAAGAAACTGTCTCGCTTTTGCAATTGAATTTCTAATCAGAGATCAGCAAAGCAAGCCAGGGAAACAGCCTTAATAAAGCAGAAAAAGCCTCTGTTACAGCTGACCTGACTGAAAGGGGAGCTGGAAATAGCGCAGTGCCTGCACTCACCACATAGTCAGGTGTCTCACTCCAAACCTGGACATGGGTGTCTCTTTTTAGGCTTTTTATTCTTCTAAAGAAGACTTCTCCGGGTTTTAGGTTTGTTTTTTTGGGGGATTTTTTTGCATGCACAGAGCATCCCTTGGAGAAACCAGCTGAGTTGTGTGTGTGGACACAGATCTGGCACAGATGTCTGGGTTGGTGCAGATCCTAAACACAGTCCCAGAATGTGAGGGAATGGAAGGGAACTAGAGAAATCATCCAGTCCAATCCCCCCACCAGAGCAGGAAGATCCAGACCAGGTCACACAAGAAGGAGTCCAGGTGGGGTCTGAATGTCTCCAGACAAGGATACCCCACACCCTCTCCAGGCAGCCTGTGCCACTCTTCTCTCACCCTCACCAAGGTGACAAACTTCTTGCTCCTAATTCTGTGGGACCTTCTGTGTTTCAGCTTGCAACCACTGCCCCTTGGCCTGTCACTGGAGGGCACTGAGAAGAGCCTGGCTCCATCCTCCTCACACTCACCCTTTCCATATTTATAACCATGACTGAGCTCACCCCTCAGTCTCCTCTTCTCCAAGCTGCAGAGCCCCAGCTCCCTCAGCCTTTCCTCACCAGGGAGATGCTCCAACCCCTTCATCATCCCTGTGTCTCTGCTCTGGACTCTCTCCAGCAGTTCCCTGTCCTTCTTCAACTGAGTGAAGGCCCCACAACTGGACACAGCATTCCAGATGTGGTCTCACCAGGGCAGAGCAGAGGGGGAGGAGAACCTCTCTCCACCTACTGACCATGTCCCATCGCTCACGTCCCATGCCATTGTCCTATTGTCCTTCTTGGCCACAAGGACACATTGCTGGCTCATGGCAATCCTGCTCCCCACCAGGACCCCCAGGTCCCTTTCTCCTCCTCTGCTCTCCAACAGTTCAGTCCCCAACTTCTTCTGACACATGGGGTTCTTGCCCAACATGAAGAGTCTCCTCCTTTTTTGTTCCACCTCTGATAAAATCACTTGGTGTTGGAAGAAGGGAATGAAATCCTGTATTTGGGGGTGCTTTGTACCCATTTACACACACATTTTGCTTTTCCTTCTGTTGAGGACTTCCTTGCCACCCTCCCACCAGCTCAGGTGTCCCAGGCAGCCTCCTCCTCTGTGCTGTTTGATTCAGGTGGGAATTTTCACCTCTCAGTTTCAAAGGATGGATTTCTCCAAGATGCTGGAGAAAGATTTTGGGATGGAAGCTGTCAGCTTGGGTTGAAGTCTCTGCTTAGGCCCTTGGGCTCATCCTGTGTTTCAAGCTGAGCTTCGCTTGGGAGAAGACAGTTTTTGATTTTCTGTACATATTATTGTAGCATCCTGGGGGCATAAAACACTGAGGACAAAAGGGCAGAGTGGTTATGTACATACACACATATTTATCTTCTTTTTTCTTCTTCTTTTAGTCTTCTTTTCTTTTTTTATATAAAAATACTGCCTTGTGTAGAGTCAAGACCTACCACAAGCTCCTGTGTGTGTGGGGCATATGGATCCACATCTCTGCTTGCTTCAGTCAGCTCTCCAGCCCATTGTAAGATTGTTTTCATTTTGAATCAGCTGGAAGGGGAAGAAAAATTTCCAAATTTGGCTCTGGTTTGTAGCACCTTCTTGTGAATTGGCAGCACAGCTCCTAGGAGTTGGTGGGGAAAGGGTCCTTGTCCAAACTTTGGCATCTCCCATCCCACCGGGCTTGTGCCTTTTCCACAGCACAGGGAGGCAGGAGGCAGTGGTGAGAGGAATGTCTTAAGGCAACAAAAAAAGGATAAGAACTGGAAGTTTAAGCAGGAAAAAACCAGCATGTTCCAGTGTATGTGTGTGAGGCTCATGGCAGCTCATAACATTGTGTGGTCATGCAAGTGGGGAAGAGCAAGGAATCACCTGGAAAAGCTGCTCCTCCCTGATGGCACTTGGCAGGATTTTGAGGAAAAATGAAGATGACAGAATCATAGAATGGTTTGGGTTGGAAGGTACCTCAAAGATCATCCTGTTCCAACCCCCCTGCCATGGGCAGAAACACCTCCCACCGTACCAGGCTGTTCAGTGCCTCATTCAGCCTGGCCTTTGTTGCCCTTGAGTCCATCTCTTTATCCATTTATTTAAGTTCTGCTGGAGTTGTTGCTTAAATATGTATATGGAGCTGTTGGAGTGGATTCAGAGGAAGCCACCAAGATGTTGAGAGGGCTGGAGCAGCTCCCTTCTGAGGACAGGCTGAAGGAGTTGGGGTTGTTGAGCCTGGAGAAGGCTCAGGGGGGACTTCAGAGGAGCTTCTGAATCCCCCCTTCAGGGGGCTCCAGAAAGGCTGGGGTAGGACTTTTGAAGAGGGTCCAGGATGGCAGGACAGGGAGTGATGGGTGCAAATTGGAAGAGGGAAGATTGTGGCTAGAGAGAAGAAGGAAGTTCTTTGGTGTGAGGGTGGTGAGAGGCTGGAAGAGGTTGCCCAGAGAGGCTGTGGATGCCCCCTCAATCCCTGGAGGTGTTTAAGGCCAGGCTGGATGAGGCACTGTCTTTGCAGCATTTCTCTGTCTTTTCAGCATTTCTCTGTCCTTGTGTATCCATTCCATGTGTCTTGATTTCTGCAGCAAAAGTGAGAGACTGGAGCAGCAGGAAGAAGCAGTCAATACAACTGCCCCCAAAATGCCCACAAACTTGTTGGTTTATCCCCAACAAACATTTTCCCTTCAACTTCTTGGTCTACTTGCTCTTTTTGCCCCCTTTGAGTGAAAGTTCATACATGTGTTGACTGTAGGAGCCCTTGTTATGAACAGTCCTGGAGACATTACCCATCGTAGCAAGACTGAAATATTAGACACATTCACTACACACCATAAACTTCATGTTTTATGCAAAAAGACTGATTAAAATAAAAGGTGGGAGTCAATCATTTCAACCCTCCTCTGAGTGAAAATCAAAAGGCTGGGAGATTCTTGTCTCCCTCCAAACTTTGTGTTTCTGACAGAAAACTACTGTGCCCCATTCAGGATGTTCAGTATTTTCTTCTCCAGACCTTCACAGGCCTCCCACCATCATCAGTCTTTTCTTTTTCTTTTTCCTTTTTTTTTTTTTCCCATGTCCCTGCCCATGGCAGGAGAGTTGGAACTAGATGATCTTTAAGGTCCCCTTCAAACATAAACCATTCTCTGATTCTTGGAGCCATCACAGATCTCCCAAATCTATCTAAGAGCCATCACCTTGGACCTTTTAGGAAATCACAGTGATTACTTTTGGCACGTACGGTTGATGAACAGCCACCAAAGGCTGGCTCAGTTCTTAAATCCTTTTTTATGAGCCTTATTTTGGTGAGCTGGGTTATGGAGTGGCAGCAGAAGGCCATGGCACAGAGGGGAGAGGGTTCCAGAGTTCAGTGGAGTCTGTGGAGAAATGCCTGGACATGAGATGAAGCACCAACTAGTTGGTGGTGCCTCGTGGTACATCCAAGCTCCTGAAGTTTTTTTGTTTTTTTTGCTAGATTTTTGAGTTGAATACCTTCCTGGAGATTCTACCAGGAGAATGAAACTTAAGATAAGAGACTGGTTCATTTTCTTGTGGGGTGGGATCCACTGGGAGATCCCTGCTGCCTCCCAGAGAGCAGGGAAATACCTGCCAACGTTGGACTTGTGGTTCAGGAGAAAAACCCAGCTCTGTCCCATTTCTGCCTCCTGTCCACCCACCCCATAGATAGTGGGTTGGACAGGCAGAAACCAGCCAGACTTATCTTGTGTTGTACACGAGCCACGGTGGAGCACATGAAAATAATCCAAAGCTTTTGCTCTCAGGCTCGGCCAAGGATGGTGGGTGAAGGTCGCTGCGAAAGATGGAAAAAAATCTGGCACATCACAGACTGGGGTGAGGACACTGGGTGGATGGAGCACCCAGTGAAGTGGAGGGGATGTTGACACCCTTGTGAGGAGCTGGGGAGCCACTTAGGTGAGTGTGTTGGAGTAGAAGCTGAAGCTTTCAGAGACTGTTTTGGAGTCGCTGCGGGAGGAGCCATTGGAGGTCATGTCTACAGAGAGACGCTTGGCCTTGCTGCTCTCCTCCAGCTCCTCTTCTGCCGTGCCAACAGCCGAGGACACAGTGGTCTCTATCCGACTGACCTTGTACATGCTGCTCTGGGTCTGCAGGTACCTGGCTGACTTCATTTCCAGCCCCTCGTACTCACCAGCACTGACAAACGGGCACCACCGAAAGGCGTGTTTGAACCCAACACGAAACCTGAGGGGAGGGGACAGGAGAGATGGAGAAAGGGTGAGTGTGAGGAGGATGGAGCCAGGCTCTTCTCAGTGACATCCAGGGATAGGACAAGGGGAAAAGGCTGTAGCTGGAACACAGGAGGTTCCACAGAAGTAGGAGAAAGAACTTTGTCAGCTTGATGAAGGGTGAGAGAAGAGTGTCCCAGGCTTCCAAGAGTGGGTGTGGGACATTCAAACCCCACCTGGACACCTTCCTATGGGACCTGATCTGGGTGTTTCAACCCCAGGATTGGACTAGATGTTCTTTCCAAGTTCTTTCCAATCCCTGACATTCTAGGATTCGGTCTGGAGGTGGTTCCTGTGGGGTCACCTACTCTGGAGACATTCAAACCCCACCTGGACACCTTCCTATGGGACCTGATCTGGGTGTTCCTGCTCCAGGATGAGACTAGATGGTCTCTCCAAATCCTGTCTAAACTCTCACATTCTGGGATTCTGTGATTCTGTGAAAGCCAGAGTGAGGGATGTGGAGATGGCAAAAGTACCTCACTGGGTGTGGGAAGATGGAGCTAAGCACTCCTAAACAGCCACCCCAAAAAATTGCTTCTTTTCACTAAGGGAGCAAAAAAATCTGCTGATAAATCCAAACTGGTGCTGTTTTGTTCTCAAATGCCCAGAGGGGGTGTGTATGAGAGTTGTGTTGTCCCTGGAAGAAGATGATGGAATCATGGAATGTGTTGGGTTGGAAGGGACCTTCATGGCCATCTAGTACCACCCAGGGACATCCTGCACTAGATGAGGTCACTCAGAGCCTCAGCAAGCCTGGGCTTGGATGTCTCCAGGCTTGATCCATCACCTCTTTGGGGAACCTGGGCCAGTGTCTCCCCACCTTTCTGCGGAAGAACTTCCTCCTCATGTCTCATCTAACCTTGCCCTGCACTAGTTTCAAACTAAGATGTGACAGAACCACCCTGGACAAACTTTCCATCCCTACTAACCTCTATCAGACCTCTCTTCCCTTCCCTGTTGGACAAGATGCTGCCCAAAACCACGTGAAACTCACCTGTCATTGAGGCAGCAGTAGATGATGGGGTTGTACATGGTGGAGCTCATGGCCAGCCACATGATAGCCAGGTAGACCTGCTGGATGAACTTCTGCAGGTACCACTCAGGGTTGAAATACTGGAGGGTGAAGTAGATGTGGTAAGGCAGCCAGCACAGGGCAAATGTGCATACCACAATGATCATCATCTTCACTACCTGGGTGGAGAAGAGAGGGCAGAGAAGCAAAGTTATCTGTTGGACCTCTTTTTGTCTTGGAGGTCTTTCCAACTGAGAACACATGACCAACATCTTGGTTTATGTGGTTTACACACACATTCATGGAGGACTTGACCCCTTTTGCAGTAGTTTTGTTGGTGGTCAGTTGGGATTGAGCATGTATCACAGAATATGAGGAATTGGAAGGGACCTCAAGAGATCATCTAGTCCAATCCCCCCACCAGAGCAGGAACACCCAGATCAGGCCACACAGGTAGGTGTCATGGTGGGTCCTGAATGTCTCCAGAGAAAGGGACCCCACACCCTCTCTGGGCAGCCTGGGACACTCTTCTCTCATCCTCAACAAGGTGACGAACTTCTTGCTCATATTTCTGTGGAACCTCCTGTGTTCCAGCTGCACCCATTGCCCCTTGTCCTATCACTGGAGGTCACCGAGAAGAGCCTGGCTCCATCCTCCCAACACTCACCCTTTCCATATTTATAGACATGACTGAGGTCCCCCCTCAATCTTCTCTTCCCCAAGCTGAAGAGACCCAGCTCCATCAGCTGTTCTCCTGCCATGCTCAGAGCTCCTTACCTTCCTCTTAGCAGAGACCTGCTCATGGTAGCGGTCAGAGGAGTCCCCAGGTATCTCACTCGCCCAGAGGGTGATGCCAACCACCGTGTAGGCACATCCTATCACCAACAGTGGCAAGAAGTAGATCAGGATGGTCATGCAGAAGTGATACCTAGAAAAGAAACCAGTTGTTGGATGTGTCCTCCACCTGGTTGCACCAGGGGAGGTTTGGATTGGTTATCATGAAATATTTCTTTGCTGAAAGGGTTGTCAAGGTTTGGAACAGGCTTCTCAGGGAAGTGGTTGAGTCTCCATCCCTGAAGGGATTTAAAAGGCATGTAGACATGGTGCTGAGGGATATGGCTTTGTGGTAGACTTAGAATGGTTTGGGTTGGAAGGGACCTTAAAGATCATCTAGTTCCAACCCCCCTGCCATGGGCAGGGACACCTCTCACTAGACCAGGTTGCTCAGTGCCTCATCCAGCCTGGACTTACCTTGACTCTGCTGGCTTAATGGTTAGACTCGATGATCTTTTCCAACATAAATTATTCTGTTCATGCAGACTCACCTTGAAAGCAAAGCTCTTCACAGGGGCAAAGAGAATCTGTCACAGTCACCTGCAAATCTTGGTCTGGGAAGGACTTCTTACTTTCATCCCAAATTTTTCCCACATTTGACATAGAATCATAGAATGGTTTGGGTTGGAAGGGACCTTAAAGATCATCTAGTTCCAACCCACCTGCCATGGGCAGGGACACCTCCCACTAGACCAGGTTGCTCAAGACATCCTAACACCCTCCTTGGTGGAGAAACATGGAATAGTTTAGGTAAGAAGGGACCTTAAAGATTATTCCAACCACCTTGCTATGGGCAACTTCCACTAGAACAGGTTCCTCCAAGCCTCTTTCAACCTGACTTTGAACCCCTCCAGTGATGAGGCAGCCACAACTAGAGGCCAGTGACAAACTTTTTTTGGGTTTTGGGCACATCTGGGGTTCAGCTTCAAGGAGCACAAAGCATAACCCCAGACCCCAAAACTAGAGCATAAACCCTTCTCATGGAGGTTTATTAAAGCTTTTCTGTGAGCTCAGCAGCTGGGCCAGTTCTCCAGGTTCATGGAAAGGGCAGGATCGTTGTGTCTGTTTAGAAGGGGGTTTAAATAAACCCAAAATAGAATGAGAGGGTCTGGATGAAGCTGTGAGCACAGGCTGAAGGATGTTTTGTTGTGAAGTCAGTGGGGCCGTAGCAGGGATTGCAGAGGGCTCAGGGAAGGATTTGTGTTCTGCAGCAGGAAAAAAATAATAAACAGGATGGGGATGGACAGGGTGACCTTGTGGGTTCCTTCCTTCTGTTAGAGCTTGCAATAACCTCTCTCCGGGTAGAAAGACAAGCCAAGGTGGGCAGCCACTGGACAAGGAGCAGTGGTTTGAAATTAGAGTAGGGCAGGGTTAGAAGACACATGAGGAAGTTCTTTCCCATGAGAGTGGGAAGACACCCGACCAGGTTGCCCAGAGAAGTGGTGGAGGCTCCATCCCTGGTGCAGATGAACCCCTAGGGAGGGTGTTTGTGGTTGTGTGTGGTGTTACAAAGTCTGCTCAATGATCTTCCCCCAGCTTCAGTCCTCAAGCATCCTAGGGGTGCTTGTGGTCCTCATTAGCACCTGAAGGAGCTTCCAAGATGGAGGTAGACTCTTGGGTGGCCTCACAGTACCTGAAGGGTAGGATATAGGAAGACTCTTGGATGGGTTCCATAGGCAATAGACAAGGGGTGGTGGTTAGAAACTAGAGCAGGGTTAGACGGGACATGAGGAAGAAGTTCTTCCCCATGAGGGTGGGGAGACACTGGCCCAGGTTGCTCAGAGAGGTGGTGAAGGCTCCATCAAGCCTGGAGACATCCAAGATCAGGCTTGCTTATTCTCTGAGCAACCTCATCTATTTCAGGATGTCCCTTGTCACTGCAGGGGATTGGACTTGATGGCTTTGGAGGGTCCCTTCCACCCTATGATTCTATGACTGTCTTCCATAAGGTGGCCTACAAAACCTCACTTGTGCCACCAAGTCTGGATGTCATTTTATTCTGATGGCTCTAGGGTCTCTGTGTGCAATTTTGAGGCCTGAATAGAATGAGATCATTCATGTCTATTAATATGGAGAAAGGGTAAGTGTGAGGAGGATGGAGCCAGGCTCTTCAGAGTGGCCTCCAATAATAGGACAAGGAGCAATGGGTGCAGCTGGAACACAGGAGGTTCCACAGAAATAGGAGAGAGAACTTTGTCACCTTGTTGAGGGTGAGAGAAGAGTGTCCCAGGCTGCCCAGAGAGGGTGTGGGGTCTCCTTCTCTGGAGACTTTCAAACCCCACCTGATCTGGGTGTTCCTGCTCCAGGATGGGACTAGATGATCTCTTGAGGTCCCTTCCAATCCCTGATATTCTGGGATTCAGTTTGGAGGTGGCTCCTGTGGGGTCTCCTTCTCTGGAGACATTCAAACCCCACCTGGACAGTTTCCTGTGTGACTTGATCTGAGTGTTCCTGCTCCAGGATGGGACTAGATGATCTTCCCACATCCTTTCCAATCCTTCACATTCTGGGACTCATTGAGCTACATCTGTTGAAGGCCCCACAGCCACACTCCTGTTTTGCTCAAGGGTTTGTGTTAAATGATGTGACCCAGGAGTGAGGAGTGGGTTGGGCTTGTGCCTGGTGCGAGTCCCACAGGGAGTGGGGTTGGCCCTGGCCCTGCTGCCATGCCATCCTCTCCTTGTTTTGTGCCTTCAATCTCATTTTGCCTCCTCTCTGCCTTGTGCTAATCGGGTTTGAGCTGGATTTTGTGGGGCTGTTTTCCATTTTGTTAATTAAAGAGGCGTCTCTGTGGCTCTGCAACCAGCATCTCCTCATGGTACCTGGGACTTCAACCAGCTGCAAGCAGCTGAGATGCCCCAGAGGAGCTGCCTTTTAATGACACTGAGATCCAGCCTTGTTTTCAGAGCACTGCAGGGACAGAGAGCTCTGGGGTGCTTTATTTAGACCCTGGGGACCAAAAACCCATCTCTGTGTGAAACTCTCTGCGTGTTATTCTATCTACAGGATGGCAGCTCTTAGAGAAGCTGAGGTTTTGTGATGTAAAGGTCTTTGGTGTGGGGATTTTGGGTGTTGTATGGGATGTAGCAACCTGTAGGAGTTAGGGGAAAGAGATGCTGGAGGAGAGGGCTCCCATCAGTGGGGATTTAGGGTGTCATATAGGATGGAGGAACCTGTAAGAGTAAGGGGACAGGGATGCAGGTGGAAGGGGCTGTCATCTCCTTCTGCCTTTCCATGCCCAGGGGTGGTATTTCCAAATAAGCTGGTGAGTACAGTAGCTTGGAAGAGGGTAGAAACTGGAAGGAGGCAGATTTAGGCTGGAGAGAAGAAAGAAGTTCTTTGCTGTGAGGGTGGTGAGACCCTGGCAGAGGTTGCCCAGAGAGGTTGTGGATGCCCCCTCAATCCCTGGAGGTGTTTAAGGCCAGGCTGGATGAGGCATTGAGCAACCTGGTGTGGTGGGAGGTGTCCCTGCCTGTGGCAGGTGGGTTGGAACTAGATGATCTTTGAGGTCCCTTCCAACCCAAATCATTCTATGATCTCTTTAGAAATTGATACTGGAAGAGGGAATGGCATCTCTGAATGGAATCAAGTGGTTGCCTGCACCAAGCTCTTCATCTCCATCCCCTCTTTGCAAAAGACCAAGTTTTCCAGGTGAAAAAAAATACCAACAACCCGTCCTGTACCTGATCCTGTTTCTGCTACACTCTGCTTTGCAGGCACTCTGCTTTCCAAGCTGGGACAAGCCCCCCATTTTTCATTCCTGACAGAAAAAAATAACATTCTATTTCATCTGAGTGTGCAAAGGAGCGGCTGTTGCTGGCGCCTGCCTGAAATAACCACCCCATGGCCAGGCAGAGGAAGATTTTAACAGTGAAGCCAGCACCTGTCCCTGCTAAGTTATTTTGGGCCAGGCAGATAACATCTCAGGCTCTGCTGGGCTCCACACTGTTCCTGTGCATTCATGGGGTTCAGAGAGCAGCAGGATATTTTCAGTCCTCACACGAATATTTAGGGTTTGGCTATTTAAAAAGAAAAAATTCATACAATTATATGGATTGGAAGGGACATTAAAGA